>JARWLC010000018.1:24947093-25102093 GCA_033318265.1 Phyllotis vaccarum | reverse complement strand
TTTTTGTAGCAAAATAAACAAACAAAAGAATTCTCAGAAAGGGACCTGATTGAGAATCATCAGTGCAGGACACTAGTGGTAGGAAGGGAAAGTTGGGTTTGCCGGCATATCTGCTATACCCTGATTTACAGGTCAGTCTAGAACATTCCAGAAGCTTCTCTGCTATTATTCACTGTAGTGCTCCTGGATAGCCCCTCCATCAGAGGCGGACCACCATTTTTTGTAGATAGTACCTCATCTGTCCTGACTACTTCATTCCCATTGTTAGCTGGATGAATCTGCTGAGGAGTTAGAGGAAGGGGGGCGGGGGTCTGGTGAAGTCAATACTGGGGCACAGACTCAGCAAGAAGCTGGGGGCATAAGTCTAAAGGGCGTTCAGTGTTTTGGTTGGATCTTTCTTGCTCCTTGAAGAGGTTTTATGAAGAGAGCCCTGGAGGAGATAACAGTGGTGTCTTTCACAATGGAAAGGTCAGCCAACATGTGTTTATTGAGCGACTCTGTGGGCCAGCCTTTCGCTTGACTTCTGTCAGTGATTATGAGACAGGCAGACCCACGGGGTCCTCTTGGTAAGTCGGCTGCAATCAGGCCACGTGATAAAAATTAGCGAACAATCCAGAGCACTGTGGCAGTGTGCAGAAATGTTCCAAAAGTGGTTCCAAGGGTACCAAGGAGGCCAGGTCAGGCTTTGCTGCAGCCACGGTGACAGGAACTACACAGAAAGGTGAAGGGGAGATAGTCAGATAACCTCAGCCCATAGCAGACAGGTGAAGGCAAGGTGTCATGAGTGAGGAAGACCCCTCAGGCCAGCATGGCAAGGAGGAAGCTTCGCCATCCACTTACTCGGCCCCACCACCAAGTCCTGGGATGAGGTCCTTGGACTTTCTGGCTCTCTGAGGGCAACATCTTTCTTTCTCATCAATGCTTTCTCAAGCCTCTTTGAAATCTGACTAAGTCTCAGAGTACGTAGTTCAGCGTCTCTGGATGCAATTTGGTACCCTAGCAGAATCAAGGGGGATCTGCTATTACTTGGAAGGATGTTTCTTCCCCTCTTCCTCCGAGTACCTGACCCCACAATCATCGCTGACTTTGAAATAATAAACCCGTCATAATTATGAGAATTAGTCCGGAGGCTTCTCTTTGTTTGCTCAACTGAGGTTATTATGGGATAGTTTTAGAGGTAGAGGGGGCGTCCGGAATCGGCTCAGCTGAGCCCGCAAATTCAGACAGATGTCTGTGGGCTGGGGGTCACCAGGTAGTGAGTGGGGAAGGGGTGAGTGGTGGTGTGGGGAACTTAGAAGTTCCTGTCCCTTGGGTCCTTTGGGAGATGAAGTCTCAGAAGCTGGAGAGCCTGACCTCATGGGGTAGGAAGGCTGAAAAGATGCAGCTGGTTAGCATATGGAGATCTACAGGGCAGGGCCTTTCTCAATCAGATGGGACTCCTGCCTTCTGTATGTTATAGAGGTATAGTCAGAAGTCCTGGGGTAGGGACAGACTTGGGCTGTGCCACCCAAGTAAAGTCCCCTCTACCTCTCTGCCCACGATCACTGAGCTGTGTGTTCAATCATTCACAGTCAGCCTTGTTATGTTTTGGAGGTGAAATGACCTCCCAGGCTCATGTGTTGGGACACTTGGTCCCCAGCTGTGGCACTGTTTATGGAGGCCGTGGGAACTTTGGAACTGTGTCTAGAGAGCATAAGTAGCCGAGAGAAGGGCCTAGAAGGGGCTCTCCATTGTGGTTCTGGCCCAAGTTCTCTGCTCTCCTGAGCAGGTTACACACTCCTCCCAAGTGGAGCAAGCCTCCTCAGCATGTGAGTTGCATTTCCTGAAGCCATAAACAAAATACAAAAGAAGCTTTCCTTCCTCAATTTGTTTATGTCAGGGACTTGTTGTAGTGGCCAGAAAAGGAATGAGTAGAAGCCTGCTAGCAGCCCACTCTCCCTGCTTCCTTCTGGAAACTTCTACAGGCCTGTGACCAGGACTATCTGGCAACTTCTCTAAGGCCTAGCGTGGCCTTGAATGCATTGTACAAAGCCATACACAGTCCCTACTCCAAATGTATGGTCCTACTGTCTCAGGGCAGGAGGCTCCATCACTTCCTCTGAGGTAGAGGGCAACAGTGATGTAGCAGCCAGGGCAGCAGGTGGGGGAAGCAGAGTTCTTCGGAGGATAAGATTCAATATTCTTATAGGGTATTAAAGAAATGGAGCAGCCGTTAATGCAGAAGTCTTTCTTTGACTTAATTTATTATAATGTATGTGGCTACAATGTAGCTCATACTGCTGTTTTGGATCTGCGTTTTGATTCCCAAAATTGCAATCATGATAGGTGGATTATAACCGTGCTTTACCATACAGATGAGGAAATGTATTCTGGTGCAATTTTCCCCTAAGGAGAAGTCAGAGGATAAGGGGCAGGAGCTTTGTATAACCTTGCAACGCTTAGTTGTCTCTCTTGGTTACGGGGCAGGAATTAGCATCACGGGGACCAACGGAGCTACTGTATGCATGGCACTGTTTTGAATGTTAGTTCAGAAAGTCTTCCGAAGGGACCAGAGAAACTGATTTTTTTTTCCATCTTAAAGAAGGAATAAGCAATATATAACCGAGCCAAGATGTGTGGACCTGTCAAATTATTCCCCATTCAGCAAATATTTATTCAGTGCTACCCTGGGCCATGAACCTTGCTAACGACCAGGGATGTCCCAGTAATTCACCACGGTCAAAGAGCCACTGGGGAGTAGATACTAGGTGTTACTCCATTATTACCTCCCAGGAATGGAGGACACAGGTGGGAAAAGCTATGAGAAGCCTGAAGGGTTTCAAGTTCCAGGCTGAGCGAGGCAAAGACGCATCCCGTCAGCATCAGACAGATGGGGGAGCTGAGCCTCCATCCTCATTCTGGCGATGCATGTGGACACCCTCAAGAGCATATGTCTGCACAGACTTTATCCCCAGGCCCAGAAATTCAGCAGAGGCATGAAGGCAGAACGAACTGCCTGATGAGCCTGCCTGGGGGGCCAGCACCCACCCAGTTCATCATATACTAAAGTTCTGCTTGCCCAAAGCGGGCCACCTGCCTCTGGGGTGTGGCTCCCCAAAGCAGAACAACATTGAAATTGTCTGTGTGGATGTGGAGTTTCTGGCTGAGATGGGCACAGACAAGGACATGCCCTCTTATGGAGAGAGTTAGGGGCAGCCTGGAGAGGCAAGACTCCTCATGTCATTTCTCTTCCTCCTCTTCCTCCCCATTTCTTTGGGGCTGGGCTCAGACAGTCCACACCCGTCACTCTGTGAAGGAGAATTCAACCCCAGGAGAAGTGGCTAGACAGGCAGAGGGCACAGAAGTAGGATCTGGGGAGAGACCAGACATCCCAAGTCCTGTATTACCTTGGTAGCTATGGAGAGCTACTACAGGGCCAGGCCAGGCCATCTGCACTTAGGGTTGGATCTCACAAGGTCAAGAAGGGCAGGTCCATGCAGGTGACTTTAGCCTTTCAAAAGAAAAAGCAACTTCTCTGGAAATTACCATTGTAGAAGAGCCACCTTGTGCTCCTTTGTATCACCTACCCATTGGCTTTTTAGTATTTATGGGGAATCTTTTCTGGCCCAGTAGTTTTAGAAATGTGTGAATGGTTGCACTGGATCCTTCCTAATCTTTAAAGAGCAGCTTAGTGGAAGAGACATGTCAAGCAGGCTATTGGCCATGTAAGTATTCTTTGCCAAAATCCAAAAAAGTGTTCCGGAATCTGAAATTTTGAGTAGAGTACTAGCATTACCTGACCAATATGTGACAGGCTGCAGCCAAAAAGCAGTACATTAAAAATATTGTATAATGGCTGGCAAGATGGCTGAGCATGTAAAGATGCTAAGATGCTTGTTGCCATAACAGACCACCTGAGTTTAAGGTTTGGGATCCACACCAGGAAGGAGACAACCAACTTCCCAAACTTGCTTTCTGATCTCTTCCATGTATACATATTTACACACAAAGACATAGACATACCCGGGGGGTGTTAAATAAATATTTTAAAATATTACATTCATTTTAGCCTGGTATCTGGAAGTTGGATATAAAACACCAATAAAATTTATTGTAATTTGTATCTTATCTCTAAACTACATCATCACATATATGTGAACATTCTAAGTGGGCATGGTGGTATATGTCTGCAATCCTAGAATTCAGGAGGCTGCTGTGGGATGTGGGAGTATCATGAGTTCTAGGCCAGCATAGGCTATTTCAGATAATGATGTATGTGTGTGTGTGTGTGTGTGTGTGTGTGTGTGAGAGAGAGAGAGAGAGAGAGAGAGAGAGAGAGAGAGAGAGAGAGAGAGAGAGAGACAGAGAGAGAGAGAGAGAGAAAACTTGAAATGCTGGGACCAAGCATTTTAGATAAAAGATGTTTAAGCTGTCATTGAGAGACTGAACAGACCTTACTTCATCTAGTCAGAGAATGTCTCTTCCAGCACAGGGTTCTGGGACGAGTCCTCACAAATCTGGAGGGCGAGTCACATGGTATGAAAGTTGGAGCCTGGGACTGATTTGTCTTTCAAGAAGGAAGATGGATGTGGGGACACACTGAAGTCCAGGAGGAAGAAATCTCCAGTCAGGTGATACTAGGTCACTACGGGAGTTTAATATGGCTCAGAGCAGAGGGGATGGGAGAGTAGAGACATCTTTGTGGTTATCCAGGCATCACTGAGAAAAGTTCCCAGGAGATTACCCAAGCTACATTCCTCAAGCCTCAACACATTTTGTCACTGTCCATTCCCTATAGGCAGCTCTGAAGCTCCTAATCTGTTTATTTTCATTTAAACTACATGCTTCTCCATATTGAGATGTGCTTTCTAGGGCAGGGCATGGGCTCACCTTCTTAGGTGTGGGTTCCTGGAGTGCAAAAATAAAATCCACCATGACTGGTACCCTGAGACAGATCACCATGTAATGGATGAGGTACTCAAGGGAAATTGAGAGGCAGCTTCCACATTCCCCAACCATTTAGTAGACAGCTAGGATGATGAGGCCACAGCATCCACAGCCTGTTGTCTCCTTCCCTCTGCTCTGTCACTCAGTCTCCTACCCACCCAGATCTTCCTTTTCCTACCACCGCTTACCTATTTACCTCAGAAAAGTGTTTGCAAGGCAGATGCCTCAGGAAGCTGTATGTCCTAGGCTAGAGAACAGGGGAATATGTGAAGACCTGTTAACTTTCCTACCACTGGGAGCCCGTGGCATCCAGCAACATGAAACCTACTTGTACTTTAGAAAGGGGGGTGGAGGGGTGACCAGCTGGTGCATTCCGGTGTGACTCCATTTCATGGACCATCACCTGTTGGTTTCTCTGGCTTGGTCTGCATTGTGGTTTGGACTTTGTAGGTGGCAAAGGGGAGGGGGCTGTGAGTTGAGAAGCCACCAGACAGCCTTTCCTCTCATGGGTTCTCACAAGGGACTACAAAACAGGTGCCTGGATCCCCATCTTATAGGTGGCATTGGAGGCTGGGCAAAGTTAGGAAGCATTTTCAAATAGCTCAGAAGCAGTAGTGCCAGGTTGGAGCCCAGAGCCATCTGTGGTAGAGCCTCTGGTTTTGCAAAGTTTCAGAAAGAAAGCAGATACCTTTGCCATAAGCAGCGGTACCCAACCATCCAGTTCTACACAAGCCAGTGAATGCTTACCCGGCAGAGAGTATGAGTACAGGACAGAGTGAGATCTCATTTCTGAGTCAAAAGGACCTCAGTGTATTCTCCAGTCTGGAGAGAGCTGGGCCATCCCTTGTACCTAGGGACTGTGTATCCTGATGCTGCCACATGCAGGGCTAGAAATGTGTCTTTAATCATTTCCTGGTTCTTTTATCCATATCCACAGAAAGGATGTGCAGGCTTTGGCCCTTCCTCCCTAAAGTGCTTCTTCCCAAGATGCCAGGTCTAGAGCTGGTTGGGAGCTCCTTGATTCATGTCTCTGTTCCCTCATTTGTGGTATAAGTCAGCATCGAGTGGAGCATCCACTCTGCAATACATGAGCCTTTCAGCACGATTTGACGTGCTGGACATAGAGCTGGTGTCAGAGAAAGGTGAAGTGTGGGCCCACTCTGGATGGGACTGGAGCTATCAGTCATTCTGACTGGGGAGGTATGTGGGTTGATTTCTAATTGAGGAAGGTCAGGTGTGTGGCTACATCAGTGGAAACAAGATTGTTGAGAACTACCAGAAACAGGGCCAGCAATATGACTCAGTGGGTAAAGGCTATTGCCACACAGACCTGGAGACCTGAGTTTGATCACAGGAATCCACATAAATATGGAAGGAAAAATGGATTCCACAGAGTTGTCCTCTGGATTCCACATGTGGGCCCTGGCAGATGCAACATCCACTAATAAATAGATTTAACAAAGAACTACCAGAAATAAATTTTACCCTCCTGCCATTTGTTCCAAGTGGGAACAGTGAAGCCTTTAAAGCTAATATGGCGGTTGTGCTTGCTGAGATGCCCTGCCTTGTGAGTAGCCTTGGAATTCAGCCTTCCCACAAGGGTCATTGACAGGACACATGTCATGTCCCCTAGGTATCTGCAAGTACCAAGATGGCAGACAGGGTCTGGGCCCTGAGGCAGAACTGGGGGTGCCCAGAAAGGCAGACGGCTGGATAGACTTTTACATTGTTGAGGATTGAACCCAGGGCCTTGCGCATGCAAGAGAAGATTCCTGCCAACACCCAGGATAGATTTGTTGTTGTTGCTATTTATTTCTAATTTTTACATGCCAGACAAAATATTTATCATTGCACAGTATTAAAGAGATGGGCATTTATTCAAAACAATTTTAAATCTTGATCTAGTGATGATGTGTCTCTGATAAAGATTCTCAAATTAAGAGGGCTAGAGGTCCATGGAGCTCAAAGATGGCAGGAACTCCAGTGCTGGCAATTGACACTCGTTTTGGGCCACTGTTTACTCTTCAATAAAAAATGCATATTTACCATAGCAACCTCCTGGTCACGTGGTGCCCTGTCTTACTGCTACCCTCTAAAACAGAATAGCTTCTTAAAGAAACACACACATCCTAACAGGAATGCTTTTCAGATGCAAAAATGGGCTCTTTCTAAGGATGCTTCTTCCTGCCATTAATGCTAATAAACACATCATCTTTACAGAATTCATTTTGGCTCTGTATCTTAAATTTAGGACATTGATTACAGAAGCCTAAGGAAAATTACTCTTGGAGGGTCTTTGGATGCTTCAAGGATCTGCTGATTTTTAATACAATATTAAATACATACTCAGAGAGACACAGACAGACAGACACAGATAGACAGATAGCCTTAGACAGCACGAGCCCGCGCGCGCGCGCACACACACACACACACACACACACACACACACACACACACACACACACACACACACACACGTCTATATTCTAGATGCCAGCCGCTTGAATTGTCTAGAAGGGAGTTCAGCGTGGATTCTAATGACCTGCCGCTTCATCTGTGATTAAAGATTGTCATCTATGCGAAGCTCAATTGCAGCCTGAATTGTTTTTCCGCTGTTAACTTGGGAGAATTGCTGGGGTCTTAAGAGCTTTGTAGAAACTGCTCCAACCTGGACTGCTCAGGAAATGAGCACTGATCCCAGGTCCAGAGTCTGAATGTGTACCATCTCAGGAGTCAGGGAAGTAGGGAGAAACCTCAGGCCACCCAGGGACCTTCCTGTCTACAGCTCAACCTTCTGGTACCACCCATGTTTGGAGCCCCTGTCTGTGATGTGAGCCATCTCTCCTCTACCCTGTATAGGCCATTAGGGTACGAATCACCATGAGATAAGAACATGGACCCTTAGAAAGGTTAATTGATTTGCTCAGGATTACCCAGCTAAGAATTGGCAGAACTTGGCTTTTCTGCTGTCTTTCTTTTGGGCTTTCTTGAGACAGGCACTTGCTGTGTGGTTAGGCTGGCCTTCACTTCTCTAAGTAGCCCAGGATGGCCTTAGTCTCCCCTCTCAGCCTGCCTTGAGGGCTGAGATCTCGGGTGTGTGCCAGTATACCTGACCGGTGCTTCATTTGCCCCCTCTGTTCAGCCCGTGTTGTGAACCTGTTCACCCAAAGCAGCTGTAGAAGTTACACATGTGAACAAAGTAGACAAACCCTCCCCCCATGCATGTTCTAAGAGAATTCTGTGGTCCTCAATATAAACCAGTTCTTTTGTTGTTGTTGTTTTTGTCTGGTGGGGGCAGGGCCTTGCTGTGTAACCCAGCCATGCCTCTGACTTGTGATCCACCTCTGACCTCTACTTCCCAAGTGCTGGGATTACAGTGATGTGCCACCACACTCAGCATGAACCAAGTTTTTGGAAACTCCTTTTTTCCCTGTGTTCACCTGACAGCTGCATAACCCCTATACAGCAGTGAAGTCAGAATCGGGGGCCACCAGCTCTGTGATGACCAAGTCAGTACCCCTGGCAGTGTGGGGGATGGGGCCTGATGGTTTTTGTTGTTTTTAAATTCCTTTCTACTATGTGTAAGCCAGTAGGAAAAACAAGAACATAAATACTGCGAGCTTTTTATGCTTAGTGGCTTTGGGGAAAAATCTGATTGTGAAGTGGGGCAGGGCTCTGTGCCCCAGAGTGGCATTGTGACCTGAGCCCAGCGGAGGAGAACTACCCAGATCCCATGTTCTGCCAGCCAATCCTACCAAGGCATGTACATGAGCCATTTCATAATTATCCATCATGACTGCCTCTGTGCTGCCTTAATAGATTATTTAAAATGGTACGTGTGCCTCCCATGCAACCTCGAGTCAGCCCCGAACTGTACATACATACACGCTGGGAGAGGTAATTGCTTATCATGTATCTCTTTGTTCCAGACACTTTTATAAAAGACTATGTATTATGTATGGTGTGACCTTCAAATGTCAGGAATGTGTTGTGCAATAAACTGTCAATATTTGTGGTTATAAGGTACCAGATGACTTTTACAATAATTGAAACGGCTATATTAAAAGCTTGGATCACTCAGCTGGTTAAAGAGAAAGACACAGGCCAGCATTCACCAGGGACTCACCTCCTGCCAACTATTAAATGAAAGATATTGCAAGGTGCTTACGATGTCTTCTTTGTTTAAGAAAGAATATGGCATGACACGTCTCCAGGGGAGGCGTCTTTCCTGAGTTGGCCCTTCCTCCTTTTAGTAGGTGCAATTCCCAGGAGTAGACTCAGCTCTACAAGTTATAGCGACTGACCAAATGGGTTTTAGAAAAGATGGGTTCAGCTCGGCCACAGCGGCCTAAGGAAAGAATTCCTCCAGTGAGGGCTCCAACCTGCTCTCCACCCACCCAAGGAGAAGAGGCTGTAAATTATCTTAAGAGGATCTTAAAAGCCATGTTTTTTTTTTCCCCTCTTAGGAAAATAAATTATATAGAAATCTTCGGGGAATTTACGGTGTGCTGAAAGTAGAGCTTTCTATGGTTTCTTCCTTCCTTCCTTCCTTCCTTCCTTCCTTCCTTCCTTCCTTCCTTCCTTCCTTCCTTCCTTCCTTCCTTCCTTCCTTCCTTCCATTTTCCCTCCCTCCCTGCCTCCCTCCCTCCCTCCTTCCCTCCCTTTCTCCCTTTCCTCTCCTCCTCCTTCTTCTAAGACTGGAGTTCTCAAATTATAAAAAAAGGAAACTATCATGAATATTTTCAAATGATTATAATAGCGATCAGATTATAGATGACTTTAAGAATCTCTGTTTTGTGACGGCTCAAGCTGTTCCCTACCTGGCTGCCCAAAGTGGCTTCTCCTCTGTGAGTGCTAGTCTTGGTATTTGAATTCCAATTTTCTCCCCCTCTAAACTTCCTAGATAAGGGCTCTACCATGAAACTACCTCTTTATTTTTTAGCTTGAGACAGGATCTTTCCAACCTGCCCATGCTGGCTTTGACCTTGTGATTGTCCTGCCCCTGCCTGGGATTGCAGGCATGTGCTAACTCTGATTCAATCCTAAAAGTATTTATTGAACACTTGCCATAAGATGAGTCTCGACCATGTGCCGAGGGCATAATATTGAATGACGGAGGGCAGTTTGCTTCCATTCCCATCCCCTTGGAGGGAAGAAATGGACAGTAAGCATTTGCTATCCAGCTCACTTGTCATCTGCTCCAGAACTGAAGTGGGTTCTGAAGGGCCAGACCAAAGAATGGGAAGGCAGAGGCTTTTTCTACAATGGGGATGAGAGGCAGCTTCTCTCAGAGGTGATGTGGGATGAAGGCCCAAAGAGAAGTGGCCTTGTAATTCTGGGAAGGGAGATCCAGAAAGAGCAGGCAGTATGGGGGGGGGGGGGAGCTAAAAGAACATGAGAGATAGGCAAGAGAAAGGTGGAGGGAGGTAGGTGGAGGGAGGGGGGAGACTCCAACAGTCATGGCAGGACTTTGGTAGAGATTTGGAAATCTGGTAGAATTAGGGGTGACTAGAAAGTTCAGCAAACTCCAGTATCTGGCTCCCATATGAAACAGAGGCTTTCTTGAGAGATGGCAGATATAAGTATGACCATTAAGCAGAGCTTAAAGCATTCCAAAGTACCAAAGTCCTAATTTCTCCTGTCTAAAACATGGTCAGGCCTATCACAGAAATATTCCAATCCCTGGTAGTACCAACTTCTGTCTTAGTCAGGGTTTTCTATTGTTGTGAAAAGACACCATGACCATGGCAACCCTTATAAGGCAAACATTTAATAGGGGTTGGCTTACAGTTTCAGAGGTTCAGCCCGTTACCACCATGGTGAGTAACTTGGCAGCATGCAGGCAGACATGGTGCTGAAGGAATGGCTGAAGGCCCTACATCTTGTAGGCAACAGGAAGTCCACTGAGACTCTCAATGGCATCCTGAGCATAGGAAATTTCAAAGCCTACCCACAGAGTGACACACTTCCTCTAACAAAGCTCCATCTACTAACAGTACCGCTTCCTATGAGATTATGGGGGCCAGTAGACTCTGAGCCCAAAGGACACCTCACACCCAATGGATGCATTGTTTCAGGTAAATTGACCCGACACCCTGCCTGCTATTGCCCTCAATCACGGTTTCCAATCTGAAGACTAAGAGTGCCCACTAATTACAGTTTGAATCTGGGTCCCATAAGCCTTGAACCCTTGTTCACAATTTGGTGACACTATTTTGGGAGGTGGGTCTGGTTACTGGAAATAGGTCGCCAGAAAAGTAGGTCTTGAAAAGTTATAGTCTCAGCCCTCACCCCAACCCCATTCTGACCCATGGTGATGTGAGGAGTCTCTACAACACAATCCCACTAGGAAGAACTGCCATACTTCTGTGCCATGATGTACTGAGACTCCCAGAAACCATGAGCCAAGAGACAAATAACTTCTGTCTCTCCAATTGCTTCTGCCTGGTATTTTGGTCACAGACATCAAAGTAACTAATACACTGCCCAGAGCCTGTGGGAAGCCTTCAGAACAGCAGCGGGAGCCAGCAGCCCACGGATTACAGGGATATTATTAACAGCAGCATCTGTGGATGAGAAAGGAAGGGACCCCACGGGTGGCCTGATCACAGCAGGTGGCAGGCAAGTCCCTCAGACTCCCTTTCTGACCGTGAAGAAAGGGTTGTGGGCTAGGTAAAACCAGAAACACGTCTGGCCCACAGTGCCTGATCTAAAGCTCAAGCATCTTAAGGGAAATTTAATCCATGTGTTGCTCATTCATTTTCACTGAATTCATCAAAACGTTGCATCAGGGAAGTGATTTGAAATCCTAGCATCTGATATTTTGTTTCTTAAAAAGAAAATGGTTTAGTCTTTTAATGGCTTATTTTCCCAGTTCTAGAAACCCTACTTTGCCAGCAAGCATCAACTGGAGCAATGCTCAGTTTTGAGTTTAGGTTGAAGGTAAGTGGGGGAGCCATGGACTTGCCTTATGGACTTTGGGGTCTACCTGGTGCCCCAGACCCAATAACCCAGTAGGAAGCTGGCTGGTGAGAAAAAAAAAAAACCCACCAACTTTTAAAAAAAAATCTTGTTTTGCTCATCCATCTTAATGCTTAGCTGTTGAACATGACATATACAGCCATCAGCAAGCTTTAAGGAAACAGAGACAGCAAGTTAATTCTGACCCATCCCAAAAATACTCACTTTCCATCATGTTACCACTTTTTGTCAGAAATAGAAGAATCCTTCCTCAGAATCTTTACTACCATGATCATTGCTTAATATTTATTAGCTTTTATTTATATATGCAAACCTTTGTTTATTTTTATTTATATGTTGTTATTATTTATTTTGTATATATTTGTTATATTTATCTTGTTATATTGTGTGAATGTATGCAGCATGTATGTATATGTATGTGCATGTGTGTCTGTGGAAGCCCGACAAGGGCATTATATCCCCTAGAGCTGGAGTTACAGGTGGGCATGAGTTGCCTGCTGTTGGTTCTGGGTACTGAACTCAGGTCTTCTGCGAGCTGAGCCATCTCTCCAGCCCAACATGATCATTGCTTATTAGAGCCTGTTAACTCTAAAGCTTTTCAGCATAAAGGAAAGTGTTAACTTTGAGAAAGAACTCTGTATTTCTTTAGACTGTCTCCAAAGTGTTACTTTTTGCCCCAGAAAAGATCTGAAAGCCTTAATGTATTTGGGTGAGGCATGAAGGATATGATGTCTCAGGACCTACCAAGTTGATTGCCCACAGCTCTTGGTCTCCACATAGGATTTTCCCCTCCCTTCATTAATAATGAGAGCTGTGCTTTCGAGATCTCTTTGTACATTTAGACTTTCAGAGTTAGCTGGCAGGTCATCTATGGGAACGTAGCTACCATTACACTAGATGGTCAGTAGTATTTACAGTACCATGGTGTGTTGTGAAATAATGTAGTACATGCACGGGAAGTTCTGCTCCAACATGGGTTGGCCGGGAAACCTATATTCAGTGAGGACTTCATTCCCATCTTCATCACCTACATAATCATCACTATATATCTTTAAGCAATCTTTCTAAAATGTATTCTAAGATGTACAAAGGGTCAGTCTGTCTGGTATTTGCTAATGATACATGATACAATTCAAAAAGCCCAGCTCCCACCCCATTCTTTAATGTATAGGACGACTTCAAAAGTTTGTATGACACCAGAAGACTTTGGCCAATTCTCTCTTCTTCTTTTGTGACTTTTAAAAGTATTTAATTAACATATAACTGTACCATTTTCCTGATCCCCCCTCTCTTGGCTCCAATGAGTTCCCCCACCCCTCCCCACCCCATTCTCCTCTCTCTCAAATATGTACTCTTTCTTTAACTATTATTGCTGTGCCTGCGTGCATGTATAGGTGAAACCTGTGGCGCCTGATTAATGTTGCTTATATGTGTATGTTTTTAGGACTGACGACTCGGTGTTGAATAACCATTCAGGGGCTCATCCCTGGGAGAGACTAACTCTCTCTCTCTCTCTAGTAGTCGTCACCAGTTGCCTGTGTCTTTTCATCTAGGAGTGGAACTCATGAAACTTCCCCCATCCATGTTGGCATGCCAACAAGCAGTATCATGTTCAGCTCTTGCTTAGGCAGCCACATTGCTGAGATCTCCTAGGAGTGGCTTCCCTGTCATGCGTAGAAGACTCAATCTCACAGCAAACTTCCTAGTCCCCTAGCTCTTATGCTCTCTCTGCTCCTCTTCCGAGATTAAGCCATAGCCAACTCTTGACCATTTCCATGTCTTGATGTTACCAAAGTTTACCCAGCATACCAGGCATTGTGACCATGCCATTTCACCTCTTTCATAGCAAGGTGCTGAGGTAAAGAAGGAATTAGCGTGCTGGGCACAGTCCTCTTTGATGTCTCTTCTTCCTTCATTGATTGGATCCAGTCACGTGGTGTCAGTCTAGCACAAGGGGAGTTGGGAAATGTAGTCCATGAAGTACAGTACACCAGAAGGATGTATATGTCCTTTATACCAACCCTCATATCTTTGAAATATACCCTCTAGTATCCTAGTTAGTTCTAGGGTGAGGCCAGAGTGGGTGAATAGAGGCAGTGGACAGAGACAGTCTGGGTTGGGCTTGGGTCTCCTCCAGGCGACCAGCCCTCTTCACTCCCTCCACCCACAGAGGAAGGAACCAAGGCCAGAGAGGGACTGAGGGATGAGGGACTTGCCTAGGGTCAGCCAGGCATTGAGCATACAAAACAAAAAGACCCCACCCACAACTCATCTCCCAGGAGCTGCCCAGGCACATATATCAAGGAAGCTGAGTGTTTTAGGACAGTCTGTGGAAAAATTCACCCTTAACATACAAAATCATTTTATAAGTCAGAAAATTAAAATTCTAAATATTCTTTATGATGAAGCTTAGAGTGCCTATGAATGAGGTACTCGTGGATGAAATATCCTGTCTGTTGTACAGCCAGATAACCAGTCTCCAGGCTGATTTCAGACAGCCCTTTTCATATTTGATTTTAAAGTTGGAGGACTTGACTTCTTGAGTATTTGCCTTGGGTCCTTGGTACTGCAGGGATGGGTCTGTTGACAAGGATGGCAAGATGCCCTGTGGTCTTCAAGTTCAGGATCATCTTCCTCACAACTTAATGTCTTCTTGGTGGGTGACCTCACCCAACCATCAGAGGCTTAGAACAAGCAAATACAAAGTAGAAGATATGGTTTCTGACCCCAAGAAGATGAAATTAGGAAGGTCTGTCACTAGATGGCTTTTCCCAAATAGTATATTACTGAAACACAACTTGAAATGACATGGTTATCACTTCTTGTGTTTCTTACCCAGTAAGGAACTTCCGACTTACAGTAGAGGCTTTGTATACCTGTTTTTAAAGTTCTGAGGCAGATGCAAACACAGCCTGTGCCACTCAGGAATGTTATTTGCTGCATCTGTATAAGGCATTACTCTGGAAAAGATGGCCATGTGTTATTAAGGAGTGTCAGAAATGATACATTGTTCACAGGGACAGCTTCTTGGTCACATGTCATCAAAATACACCCTGGACAGGAGTGTGCTGTTATGTCAGGGAGCAGGCAGTGCTGTCTGTCCTAGTAAGAGGATTACAGAAGGGCCAAATGACAGATTCAAGCATGTCCTCTGGGCCACTTGGAGAAAGTGTTTATTAGCAAGTGTTTATTAAGAGAGAAAGGAAATTCTGCAAGTTGGAGAGGAAGGAAATAGAGGTTGAGGACCCCCCAAGATGGCTTAGTGTTTCAAAGCACCTGTCTTATTTTGATACTCAAGGTCCACAAGGTGGAAGGGAGAGACAAATTTATGCATGTCACACTCCAACTCACAGTTGTGTACACTTGTGGGAACACACACATTACAAAATAAATACACAAATGTAATTTTTAAAATCTCTTTAAAGTTTTCAACCATTTGATAACTCATCAACCATTTGACAAGTGATCATGGAGGCAATTTTATCGTGCCTTTGGAGCAACAGCTTTCAAGATCTGTAGCCACACCTTGGCTGCCCTTCATGCAGTGATGATCAGTGGCTGGAGATGGCCCAGCAGTGTGGCAGAGAGACACTGTGAGCACTTTTATACTCTGAACAGAGTGGGCATCAAGAACCACATGTCTTTCAAAACTCTTGGGCCTTGGGATTGATTGCAGCTTAGTGTGTACATACTCACTAGCATCCATCCAGGACCTGTTTGGACTGGATTCATCCACATAGCCCCATGTGTGTGCATTGGGCAGAGACTGACTGCAGAACCATTCCCAGACTTCCTTGCACTTGGCTTCCCGCCTCTGTGGACACTTCCTGGGACCACCCACCATTTCCCTTCATTGTGGCCCAGAGTTTGTTTTTCCAGAAGGATTAGCTTAAGAGTAAACGCCATAGGCTTGCTGGCTCTCCCAGAGAAACTGTTTCTGCGTAAAGTGAAAATTGAACTCTTAAATCTGCAAAGAAAGCTGTTTATCTTACAAATTTATTCCTTTTATTGGACCACACATATCCACGATAGAAAGATAAAAGGGAAACAGATCTGGGCCATCACTTAGAGTGACATATAGCCGGGCATAGGTCATCACAACTTCTGTAAAGCCTTTTAGAGTCGCCTCTCCCCATATTTATCTAGAATAGTCTGAACAAGTCCTCACCAAAAGCTCCAGTAGAAATAGACCCTTCCTCCCCATGAGCACAGCTTCTATTCTATGACTACTGTTCTCACACACTGGAACTTTGCTGGAAAAAGCTGCTGGGTGCATCATGAGAAAGAGAGCTTGAAAGAATTTGCCTTCAAAGACAGGCACCTTCCGGATTCCAGCCTGGCTCTCAAGTCCTGCTTATAATGTGAAAAGGTGGTTGTTGGCCTCCAGACTTAAGTCCGGACACTCCCGACACTCCCGATGTCTTGATTTGTCTTCAGGTAGCACTTGACAGAGTTTTTATCTGGCTCATCATTTTAAAAACTGGCCCAAGAATTCTAGGAAAAGTAAGTCTGAGTGACTTGAGATGGGCAGATGTTATGGGTTAGAGAAGATGGAGTGTAGGGATGAACACAGGAAGATGGCGTTTGAGTTGCTCAAATCCTAGTGGATTGCATGCCGTGGTTTAGGCATGTCATCCTAGTACTTGAAAGGTGGAGGCAGGAGGATTGTGAGTTTAAGAACAGACTGAGATACATGGTGAGATTCTGTCTCAAAAGAAGAAAAAGAGAAAGAGGAAGGAAGGAAGGAAGGAAGGAAGGAAGGAAGAAGGAAGGAAGGAAGGAAGGAAGGAAGGAAGGAAAGAAAGAAAAAGAAAATAAAACATAGCTTTAGGGAGATGGCTCAGTAGTTAAAAGCACATCTGTTCTTGCAGAGGACCTGAGTTTGATTCCAACACCCACGTTAGGCAGCCCACAGCTGCCTGTAATGCTAGATCCAGGGCACCACTTGACTTGTAATCTTCATGTGCAGATACCCCTACCCAGGCACACGCAGCATACATATTATTTTAAAAATTTAAAATAAGTCTTAAACAAAGGAAAAAAGAAATTAAGAGCTAGAGGTATTGTTACCTGTCAGACACAAGGCTGCTTCCTCGCCACAGCAAAAGAAAAACCCTGGAGAGACTCAGCCTGCAGCTTATAAGTGACCCCTGGGGAGACATTGTGTGGGGCCTGTGTGACCCAGCTTTGCCACACACACTATTTGAGCTTTCCATCCATATCCATAAGTCATCTTTGGGTGTTTCTCATTTTTGTTGGAAATGTGTATAAATCTGGTGGTCAGTGAGGTGACAGGCTTTGGGTAAGGGTTCTGGATATGGATAAACCTAATCCTCTCATTTGTAAAAGTTATGAGTTAAAAACCCTCTGAGTAATTGTACACTCCAAATGGATCTTCCAACAGTGACGGGGGAGTTGGGGAGAATCGGATTAGAAGGAAGCCTTCAATGTACTTTTCTGGGGTGGTGATCTGCTCACATATGGTCCAAATGCAGAAAAGATGTTCCAAGCCAGGACGCTTGCACAGTTGCCTGGAGCCAACATCCAAATAAGAATTAAGTGTGTTTGCCTTCATCTCGTTCATGGTCTATAAGTCTGTCCCTTTCGGCCATTAGCAGAGAACACCAGCAATGGATGTTGCAGAATAAAAGCAATTTGCATTTTCCATCGCTTGGAAGGTACAAATCTTATTTATTCTCAGCTCAGCAGACTCACAGATCTGCTCATTATCTCAGAAGGTTCCCTTGTTCACATAGTGGGATTTACCACAAGGGTCTGGAGGGTGGGCTGGAAGCCATGACCAGGACCCTTCCAGCCTCAAGGGGCTTGGGATTGGAGGCTAGGCTTCAGCCTCTGCTCTGTGAGGAGGCCTGAGGGGAGGCCAGAGACTTGGGGAGCAGTGAGTCTAAAGAGGGTTCTCTTGCCTCCCCTCCACAAAGGCACAGATGCTCAAGGCTTGCCCCACTCTGTAGATGTCAGGCCCGGGTATTGCAATAAGACATCCTGAAACACTAGATATTTTCAGTTTTATTTACTATTATGTCCTATCATTTCTGTGCAAAAGGCAGCCATATGTAAATTTTATTCCACTTTCTAACGGGTTGGGCTACATAACAAATAACAGCAAGATGGAAAATTTGTATTGATACTTTACGAAGGGACTTCTCAAGTCCCAGCATGGAGATTTAAACGCAGTGCTCAGAGTTTATGGGAGTTGGGAAGCTGAGCTTCTGCACATGACTTTGAATGTCTCACTCACTGTGTGTTCATCATGGGCTAATTGTGGAACTGCATCTCCATCCCTTTTCTTCTTCCTTTCATGCGATTCCATCAGCCAGGGATGGGTACGACTCCACAAGGAAGCAGTGATCGGTTCGGGATAATTTTCTTTCCTGTCCCAAAATAGCCGGGTGTCTGCTTGTCTCTGGAAGTCAGCTGAGACACTTCCCGGCCCCCTTTGTGACTGGCTAAGCTGCAAATGTGATTTTGATCCTAGAGTGAACTTTCCAGCTAGCCTATATTACAAATTAATCAAATTCCACCAGTGCCCACATTTTTAAACTTTTAGAAAAAAAAAATATTTAATAGGAACTAAGCAAAAAGAAATCAAACCAGCTGCTGACACAGCTGTTTCTTTTCTTGTTTAATTCAGTTCAATATAAAGGTACCATATGCTGCTTAAAATGATGATAGGAGAGGATGAAATAATTTAAGAGAATAACAAGAAAATACATGAATTGTCAGCATTCTGTCAGATTCAAAGAATGAAATAGACAGGTGTAGTATTGACATGTTTAACTTTGTGTGGTGTTAGCAGTTTCGGTGTGAACAACTTCTGACATGTGCTGAAGTGATGTGAGAATGTTTCTCATCCACTGCAGACATCGGTGAGGAGGCCGGGAGAGCAGCCGGTGGCGTCCAACAGCAGGCGCTGCTTCGAGACAGGAACCTGGGATCAGCCATGAAGGACTGCCCGTACTGTGGGAAGACTTTCCGGACTTCCCATCACCTTAAGGTCCACCTGAGGATACACACAGGTGAGAGAGGTGTGTCGGGGGTACCATTTAGAGATGAAGCCCCAAGTCCACAGCTGTGTGAGTCACCAACACTGCGTGTCACTGGGGTTTTTCATGGCAGTTTTCAAACTTTTTTTTTTTTTTTTTTAAGAGAGGTTTATTTTGCCTTGTGGATTTAGTTTATGTTTGGACGGCTCCATTGCTTTTTGGTCAATGGCAAAATAAAAACAGACCAAACACTCTTAAGAAGAGGCCCCAGATGATCAGTCAGACTGGCCTCTGGCCCAGCCTTGGGGCTGAACAGGTAGAGTCATCTTGGTGATGTAGAGGTTAGGTAGTTCACCATGCTGTATGCAGTTGCCTCAAGAGAAACCTACAGATGTTCTCAGCCAAAAAGAGAGGAATGGATGTGGGGCCATCCTGGCCATCCCTCTTGTTAAGATCACTAGTTTTTCGCAGTGAGTGAGGCCATCCTTTCAGAACTCTGCCTAATGTTCCTTGGCAACTGTTCTTTTTAGCCTTTCTTCTGGTTGCTTGTGTATTGCCAATATATTCATAAGAAAAATCTATCTGAGTCATGGACACCTCCATTTTCTTTGATTTTTTTTCCCTGACACTTTATCTATTGGAGTATGAGATGCTGCAGGAGAAAGACAAATATGCCATCTATTTTAAAAAATAATTGTGTTCTGTTTCCCACAGAATCAATAACTCTGCTCATGGATGGGCAGAAACAGCAAATGTATACAAGTCGTGTGTGTATCAATAAATGAGGAATCACCCATACCCCCAGCTAGTTTCTTGCCTGGTGCCCCCCAAATCTGACACCACAAGGAACCTTGGGGATAGATGACTGACTACTTCCTCACCAGTAGCCTGGTGTGGTAAGCATACTCACAGCCCCATCAGCCTTGGGACATGGCTCTCAGGAGTCATGGAAGCTCACATGCTAGCTACTTTTCCCATTGCCAAAGCAGAATAAATTTTAAAAAAGGAGGAGAGATTTGATTTGGCTCCTGGTTCAAAGGATACAGACCCTTCTGGAAGGAAGTCACAATAGCAAACAGCTCTGTCTGTGGCGGAGGGGAGAGCTTGCTCCCACCTTAGCAGGCAGGAAGCAGAGAGCTCTACCCAGAAGCAGATCTACTCCCACATCAGCCAGTTAAGCTCTATGTTCCAAAGATTCTGCATCCTCCCAGAACACCACCATCAACTGGGGACCAAGTGTCCAAACTCCCTAAAGTGGGGGACATTCACATCCAAACCATAACAGAGAGATGTTTTAAGACTGTGCTGTGAGTCCTACTGATTTCCCAAAAGGCTTTGCTGCAATCTAGCCTGCTTCCCTCCTGACCCCATCCTCAGCATCCAACTCACTTTCCTCCTGACCCCATCCTCAGCATCCAACCTGCTTCCATCCTGACACCATCCTCAGCATCCAACCCACTTCCCTCCCAACCCTATCCTCAGCATCCTATACCCTTTGTCTTCTGCCTATCCCTACAGTACAGAATGCCTGTCCCTGCTGTAGGACCTTCTCACAGCCACTGCCTCCACCACAAATCTCCTACCAAGTAGTCACCAGGGACTAAGCTCAAATATGACCCTACCTCTCACTCCCCTTATTGAAGATACTTCACATCCCCTACTCGATTTTTGGTACAAATGTACCATGTTGTGAAAAAAAACCTTATTTTGCTTCATGGTACTTTACAGTGGGTAAGGAACCCACCAAGCAGAACTTCAGGCTTGTGAAGGTCATCATTTGTCCCATTTTGTCATTGTTATTTCTGAAACCCAGTTCCTGAGAGAGTTCCTTACATATTAGCAGGGGAGGAGCGCACTGGAATTATTTTTCTTCATTATATTCATTTATCTATCTGTGTGTATTTACATGTGTGTACACACTACAGCATGCATGTGGACGGAAGGTCAGAGGACAACTTACTAGAGTTGGATTTATCTTACCGTATGGTGCCCAGGGATTGAACTCAGGTCCTCAGGCTTAGCAGCAAAGTGCTTTTCCTGGCTGAGCCACCTCCCCAGTTAGAGGGACACACTGAAGTGCTGGGGTAGGGGAGTGACCCTTGTTATTCCTGTTCTGTATAAGGTGGCATGGAAGGGCCAAGTCAATATGGAATGCCATCTCTTATCTAGGAAACATGAGAACCCATCAGACACCAGAGTAACTACAGGCGTTGCATTCCTGGAACCAGCCTCCCTTAAGAGGAGAGGGGGCCTCTGAGCTCCAATCTCAGCATCTCTTGCTTCTTGTTCAGCTTCCTCCATTCCCCGATTCACTTCTCTCTACAGCTTGCACCCCATCTGGCACACTCAAGCATTGACATTTTGTAATTGTCTCTCTCCTTGACTATAGTATAAGCTCCATGAGAGCAAAGGCTTCTGTCAGTCGATCTGTGTCTTGAGGAGGGCAACAGAGCCTGGCTTCCGGGTGTGGGGGGGAAATTACAAAATGAACAAAGGAATGAGTGCATTAGGGGGAAATGCCATTAAAGTTCCAGGCTCTTGGGGAGTTATTGCAGACACCTTGCTTTCTCGGGTTATGTCAGCATCAACATATCTGCCTTCCTCCCCAGGATGGAGGACACCACTTAGATGGTGGTGGCGGTCAAAGGACAGTGATATTTTCAGGACATTAAAGCAATCTGTAAGGCACCACTGCTGGACTGTGCATGGGGGAATGGACACTAGACCTGGGGTATCTTGGGACTGATTTTAGTTCACTTGAACCATCAGCCCTGGGCTGGTTTGCTGGGGAGAGGTAGCTTCCTGTGGGTTAAGGGTGCGACTTGCAGGAGAGTCAGTAAAGGTCCTGGTGCCCGTCAACAGGGAGATGATAGTGGCTTCCAGAGTCCACGCCCACCTTGTTGCCAGATGAGACTTCCTCAGGTCTGGTGAACTGCACGGCAGCAGGTAGATGCTGTTTCTTGCGACTTTGAACCTTGAGACACATTTGTTTCTTACCCCCAACTTCTGAAGTTTGTGACCCAGAGAGAAGCAAGACAGGGCCAGCAGCAGCAGCCTTCCAGAAACTTCCTCCATAGGGAGAAAATGAAAGAAGCCAATGGAAACATCACATTTCCACCGCCCTGCCCCCGGAAGCAGCATTTGTTGGGTCTAAAAAAGCAGAATGAAAACCAGATAAAGATCAATTTTCTTTTTATCTAAGAACAAAGAAGTTGAAAAGCGCTTCCACTTTTGTGCCGGAATAGAACAGAAAGTGTTACACATTAGAAATCACCGAGGTAAACACCCACCACCGCGATGTGAAAGCGTAGATGACACACATAATTTGAAGACATCAAAACCAATTGTTGGTTAATACACGATTTCGTGTGGGGCTCAAGCAGTTGAGCTGGGGCGGGGCGGGGGGGGGGAGGCACTGCCCTCCCCTTTGCCCCTTGGGTGTCCATGTTTCTAATGGCATGGCCAGAAGACACCGGACCAAGAGAAGAGGAGCACATGCTTCCAAGTGCCGTCTCCGAGTTCTCCTGTAAGGGACGCATATGAGAGCATTTAAAACCCCAACGTGTAATGAATACGATTTAATTGGTTTGGCGCTAGGACGGACCAGTCTCAGTATTTTTCTATCCCACTCCATCTTTATTAGAAGTCTTGATTGTGTGACATCGACTGATAAAAGCCATTTTCCTTTCTTTTCTCCACTGCATTAACTTAATTACTGCTCTTCTCCCAACACCTGTTTATTAGAGAGGCGCTGGGTGGAAGCAGCTGAACATCTGGGGGCCGAGGAGAGCCTGCAGGTAGCTAGGACATCTCTGTGGCTCCCCCCTACCACCCCAGCTTCCAGCAGACTGGTGGGGGTTGGGGTGATGGGAGGTAACTTCAGGACCTCTGGAGTCTCTAGCATCACCCAGCTCCGGGACATTCTCCCACCCACATCCCTGGTTTGGCTCCGGTTAAGGCAGCCTGAAGGAGTGGGAATCAGGGTGTTTCTGCTCTGGGGGATGCTGCCCGGGGCTGGTTAGGACCTGATGACCTGATCACCCATGTCTGGACAATTTCTGTTGTCCAAGGGCTATGATTTGAATTCAGATCCAGTCAACCCGGGTGGAAAGGAGTTCTCAGGGGGAACTAGAACATGTCTACATTGTCTATATAATCTCTATTGCTTATGGGCTCTCTGTCAGGAGCAGACTCTGTGGTAATGGTTGATCACAGTGGGGAGACTGAGGCAACCCCATGAGTTTGGGCTGAGCCAGCTTCAAGGCCTGCATGGGTTATACAATGGGACTGTGTCTAAAAAAAGAAGATTATAATAGAGCTGAAAATTCCTATCACCTCGTGAAATTGCAGCACAGAGCACATGTTTCATTTTTATGGCAATGAACCTGCAAACTGACCCACTGCACTGCCCACCAGTAGCAGAAGCCACGATCAGAACTGTGTCATTGGCTTTCTTTCCCTTCAGTAGTGGGGGTTGAACTTAGGGCCTCATAGATACTAGGCAAGTGTTCTAGTGCTCTACGTCTGAGCCACAGCCATTACAGACAGCAGTTCTGTATTTCTTGTGTTTCCTGGGTCCCTTGGTTGCAGCTACAGACCTATGGCCATCTAGGTCTGTGTAAGTTCACTCTGCCGTGTGACATTCTCGTGGGAGTGAAGTTGACTGGTGACATGCCTATCACAATGTATCTCCATCATTAAGGGAGATCACAGGCACATGTATGTATGTGATCAACACAAAGCTGGCTTATGTCATTGTCATTGCAGAGTCTGGGATATCCCAGGATCTGCAGCTGGCTTATGTCATTGTCATTGCAGAGTCTGGGATATCCCAGGATCTGCAGCTGGCTTATGTCATTGCAGAGTCTGGGATATCCCAGGATCTGCAGCTGGCTTATGTCATTGCAGAGTCTGGGATATCCCAGGATCTGCAGCTGGCTTATGTATCGCAGAGTCTGGGATATCCCAGGATCTGCAGCTGGCTTATGTCATTGCAGAGTCTGGGATATCCCAGGATCTGCAGCTGGCTTATGTCATTGCAGAGTCTGGGATATCCCAGGATCTGCAGCTGGCTTATGTCATTGCAGAGTCTGGGATATCCCAGGATCTGCAGCTGGCTTATGTCATTGCAGAGTCTGGGATATCCCAGGATCTGCAGCTGGCTTATGTATCGCAGAGTCTGGGATATCCCAGGATCTGCAGCTGGTTTCTCAAAGACCCAAGAGAGTAAATACGCATCCGAGTGTGACTTAAATGCTTGAAACAGACAGACAGATACTCTAGCTCAGAGACAGACAGACAGAAAAAGTAAATTCCCAGCCTCCTTCACCAGATGAGTGAAGGCTGGAGATAGCCATCTCCTAAATCTATAGAGTCCAGGTTACATCTCCAGAAACTCTTACAAAGACACCCAAAATAATCCTTAACTAAATGGCCATTCCAGCACCTGGTGAAGAGAGCACATAACACTAAGGGCCACAGATGCATCTGATGGCATTGAGTGTTAACATGCAGTGGGAGACATGGATGCCCCTGAGATTCGCTAATCATCTTACTGTTGGCCATGTACACACAGATTCTATTTCTGCTTTTCTATGTCTCCTTCCCTAACACCACCTTATGAAACTGGGGTGCCAGAGGGGTACTCGGAAGGGTCACATATATCCATTTCATGTACTGGAGGCAGGCAGTGCTGATGAGTCCTTGCAAAGCTGAGACATGTGTTTGCCAGTGATCTTCTCCCACCCCAGTGGGTGAGAAGTAAATCACCCCACACTTTGTGGGCTACAGGTCAACAAGTAAGCATCACCATCATGACTTATCTGCATGTGCATCCATACCAAAGAGCTGTGGCCGCAGCAACGGCCATTACAGAGAAATGTAATCAACAACCTCACTTGCGAAAACTTGGAGGCCCTAAAGTTCAGCAACTAATTAAAAATAAATCTCATTAGTTTTCTTTCCCTCTCTCAAATTATGTGGGTGGTTTATTAATCCGGTGGTAATGTGCATTGTACACTGGTTCTCATCCCCAAGTAGGGATTCATGGGCCCAGGGTGGTTATGTAGGGGACTCAGCTGTGGTCAGGTGGCCCAGGCCCCAGTCTCTGGGTCACACCTGCCAGCACTTCTGCGCTCCTTAGAGCTGCTTCTGTGACATAGCAACTGAGACTGGTGGCTGGGGGTACAGAGAGGCCCCCACCCTTGTCCTCGACAGCATCTCTTGTCATGAGGCACGAGGTTTCCCTTTCACATAGAACTTTAGGGCTAATGGGGGAGCTCTCCCTGTGATCCTCAAAGTGTGCTAGGTCCACAGGGACCGGAGAGCCATCTGGGGGTCATCTTGCTGGATTACTGGGTTGTCTGTTCAACAGAACTCTCACTAGATGGTATACGGGGTCTCCTAGCATGTTGTTGAACAGGGGTTCCTTCTACTCCCCTGTTTCAAGAAAGGACACTGGGGCTCGGAGACTTGATACTCTCGACCTATATATAGCTATCAAGTTAAAGTGGGCTATTTTCTTGAACTCTTAGATTCCAAGCCTTCCTCTTTGCTCCGTGCTCTGTACTGATGTTATTGCTCACTGCCTGAGTTTCATGCTTGCTTTAGGGAATTACAGTGACATTTCTTTGACAGACTGTATCTACACCACAAACTGCAGGAGAGCAGGAAGTGACTCATACTCACAAGTGGTGTGGATGCCACCTCCAAGTAACCTATCAGGGAAGTGCGACACATTCAGCCTCTCCTCTGCCCCAGCTCAGATTAGAACCAGGCCAGGGCTCCTTGACCTGCTTTTGTTTCTCCACAGCGCAATGAGCATAGGGAAATAGGAAGTAGGGGAATGGCCACTGTAGGCTCTTCAGGGCTCAAATCTCTGGAAAAGTTGTAGGGCAAGATAACTCCCAGTGGATATGATCATCTCCTCACAGGACAGCATGATGGAAACTGCTCTGTCCTCCAGTGGTGTCCTGAGTTCCCCCTACCAGGGATACCAGTGGCTTTCATTTGCCTTTGGCGACAGGAGCTAGCCAGCTGTTGTAACACCACACGCCTAGCAAGTTCCATGAACACCTGTCCCAGAACGGGTTGGATTAGATTGGGCTGTTTTTCTATCTCCTCCTCCAATAGGGGGATGTTTGCAGGCATCCTTCATCCTAGAGCAGCCATTTGAGCCGGGATAGGAAAGAGAAGCACTGTATCCAAAAGGAGACATCTGCCTCTTTCTTTTGGTTTGGATCGGAAATGCCCTTTTTCTGTTTCTAAGACAAACTAAAAGCCCATTTTGTTCCTCTGTCGTCCCTCATGGCCGTTCTTCCTGCCTTTAATGCCATCCCAAACTTTTGTGGAAAATAATTGATTGAATTTAAATTTCCTTAAAAGTTTAAGAGGTAATGTTACAGTATAAATTTTCTAGCAAACACTAAGTAGGGAAATATCCATTAGTGAAATTAACTACAGTTTCTAGGTAGCTAACAATGTGGCGTATACAGTAGGGCATGGCTAATGAACACTGCAGTGGGTGATATTTCATTATACAAATTAATGCTCACATTTTAATGGGAAAGTCACATAATGAATCTCGGCTTCAGTGACAGCAATTAGAGACACAGATTGTCCCCTTCTGGACAAGGCAGTGTTTAGCAATAAGCAGCTGTGTGAAAAGTCTTCAGGTTTACAACGTATATATGCTTTGGGGGAATTAGTGTACAATTTATATTAATGTACTGAAGCTTTGCTGCAAAGGCATCACCATATTTATCTCTCCTGATATTAACTAAGTAAAGACGTGTGAGAAGACTAAATAAATATCCAAAAGAGGTTGCAATACTGAAGAATATTCACTTACTCAATTTAAAAGTGGAAACATTTTTAAAAATTTGGAAGGAAAAAAAAAAGAAGTCGGGCACACAAATCACTTCTTAAAGTAATAATAAAGGGAGTTCCAAAGAGAGTGCTATTTATTATTTTGAATAGGTACTATTGGAAGGTTGCCCTGAATTGTTCCCTAGGAAAGTAAGAGTTCTTGTAGAGCTCCAAGTACAAAGTAGTTGTTGAGAAAAAGAAAAGATATATGAGTATCCGAGTATATTTTTTATTATGGATGTGTGTGTGTGTTATTTGGTATAGTTGTGTACACCTGTCATCCCATCACTTAAGTCAAGGCATGCATGGACTACACAGGGAGACATTGTATTAAAAAAAAATAAACTAATATGGCTGTGGAAAAATAGGTGCAAAGATGTGATTAAACCACCACCTGGTCACATATTTCTAAAAGCTTACAATTTAATGATTAGGAAGTTATCAATGAGATTCCAAAATTGAATACATATTTCATGCCACACACTGGTGAGAAGCTGACTTAATTTTAAGATGTTTCCAATATGCTCATTGGTCCACCAAATGACACACTGATTAATTTCTGTTTTTGAAAAATGTATTATGTCTCTTCTAGCCAAATTCTTCTCCCTAGAAATATACTATGTGGCCTACATTGTATTCCTTTAAACTTTTTGGGAGAGGGTCATTAGTGCTCTTACCTTTTCCCCTAGTGTGTGGACAGCCCAATCTTGGACATCCTTGTACTAAGGCACAGGTTTTGAACTAGCTTTCTAGACCCATTCTTCAAGCCAGAGTCCTGTGACCCTCTGAGTGTCTGACTTTCTACTTTGGTAGTATATAAACAAAGGTAGGTATGAGCATCTGGATAGGACAATTCTCTTAAGAAGTCAGAAATTTGGGCTCTCTCAGAGGGCTAAAGTTGAGCGGAAACCTTCCTGGCTTCACAAACTGCCTTTGCATTAGACTGCCATCCATATTCAGGGGGGGGGGGCTCATTCAGTCCCATGCAGGTTCCTGAGTGGTCATTTCATTATGAATTTGGACGGAGGGACAATGGGCCTCACCACTGGTGCTTGTGATTTACTTAGAGGCAGCCATTGCAACAAGAAAACGTGAGGACTGAGAATCCCAAATATCATGGAGGTGAGTGGCAGACTCACAACTTCCAGCAAAGCCTAGGGCACTCTGAAGGATTTCCCCTAGGAGAGTTAGACTCATTTTGTAGCTTAAGTGGCCAATCATTCAACTAGACAGAGCTGCTGACAGGGTCCGAGGTTACCTATGGCCACCCCAGCTGCACAGGGAATGACTGTCCACATCTCCGGCAGAGTCAGACTTCAGTTGTAAGAAACTGAATGAACCCACTTCCTGGCTTCCTGCAGAATTCTGACCATTTCTGCAGTTTGGGACTGGTCACAGTCCAGAGTGCTAGCCTTAAAGAATGTGTCCAGATACAGCGGTTCTGCCCATGAAGCCGTTCAGTACAGGTGGACTCAGCATCTGCTTGCTGGCCAGTCAGGGGAGGGACCTTGACCATTCCTCCAAGCTGCTAAACTTGCTGATATGATTTTTTTTTTTTTTTTGGTCATTTCTTACCCAACTCCATTCAGGCAAATGTTGTGCGAAGTTTGCCTCCTGAGCACACCCAAATGCATCCTTTGGGGAAAAGAGTGCACGGGAAACATCTGCAATGCTCCCAGTGGAACATAAAGCCCAAGGTCCCATTACACATTACTGCCATCTCCTAGATCTGCCTGGCCAGAACATCATCACCCTACACCCATCTCTGGAAGCCCATGAAGCAGAAAAGAAATCAACGCCTCAAAGGGTTGGGGCTAAGGTTTTTCAGACCACTTAAAAACTATGAAAACCTTACCAAGAGGCCTTTTTCTTCACCATTTACCCCTTCATAGCTCTATAGTACTTACTTGGGGGGGAGGCAAGATGAAGCCACCCAAGTAAAAGTCCTTCAGGACCCAGTCAGATTATACTGATGTTCAGAATGGAAATAGACCATACCACAGAGGGCAAGGGTGGGTGGAGGGCTTTCTGAACTTGTGCAGCCAAAACAATCCCTGAAAATCCCAGAAGAAGGGGCTAGAGAGATGGCTGAGTGGTTAAGATTGCTTACTGCTCTTTCAGACGTCCCAAGTTCTTGGTTTCCATCACTCACAGGGCAACTCAAAATGGCCTAACGGCCTCCTAGGGCACTACTCTCTCTCTCTCTCTCTCTCTCTCTCTCTCTCTCTCTCTCTCTCTCTCTCTCTCTCTCACACACACACACACACACACACACACACACAGAGAGAGAGAGAGAGAGAGAGAGAGAGAGAGAGAGAGAGAGAGAGAGAGAATAAAAGTAAATCTAAACAAAAGGACAATCCAGGAGGAAGCTCTTTGGTCTTAGGTCTACTGAGACTGCTGCACTCAAGTGGACCATTCTGGTTTCTAGCAATAGCATCTCTGTCCTAGAATCAAGGCCAAGGCCTCTTCTGAAGTTTAGAGATGCTGTCTTGGCTATGTGTGTGAGAGAGACTATGTGTGTGTGATGTCTTCACCAAGGGCTAGCAAAGGTGCTCAAAGGCAGGAGGTACTCATTCATGAATGCATTTATTTAAAAGTATGTGTGTAAACAGGTCCATTTCTGGGTAGGTAGGTGCGTGTGTATACACAAGTCCCTGGCCCCTTTTGAAGGCTTCCTGTAACACTTGATGTGAGGTGAGGATAAAGACAAGGTCTCAAGAGACACACGCTATAAAATCACACATTACAGCTGATGGAGCAAATGCTCCCAAGACAGGATCCAAAGCATGGGGTGTTCAGTGTCTATTTCAGACTCCCCAAATACCTTACGGGGTCTAGATTATCTCCTGTGCATCACAGATCTCACTTTGGAGGTATTTCTCAGGGAGTTATACCATGATCCCCATGGAGGCAATGCCGAGGGCCATCTCAGGAATTTGGAAAGATCAAGAGCCCTGCTGGTACTTGTAGACTTCTTATTTCAAAATGGGGTGAGAGCGCCAGATATCAGCACCTGTTAAAGCCCCCCCTCCCCCAGGAAGCTCTGTGTTGCTTTTTACAAGGAGTCCTCACAATAAGTACGCACACCAGAATTACATGCAAGCAATGCTTTGTACAAATATCAACCTCTGGCCTGCATCCCAGACCTTGGTACACAGCACTGGTACCTTCCCAGACTCCCTGCTGTTTGCTTTGCACAGGGTGGCCTGAGAACCAACACCCCAGGATGCAGTTCAAACATGTAGAGCCCCCCCCCCCCAGTATAAACACATATGCTCTGCATATCCCTGTGGTCCGGCCCTGCCCACCTCAGGCCTGAATCTAAGCTGCATTCTCCCACCATGCTCTGTCTATAGACCCTCGCTCAGATGCACTCAGTCATCTCCAGGTACTTTTAGGAACAGTGCCTTGAGCATCTCAGGCACCTGCTCGCTTCAGCTGTGTGGCTGTCCACTTACTGCACCCTTCTACCCAGTCTACACTGACCTGTGAATCAGGATTCTGGGTTTCTAGTCTAGGACTCCAGATATGTGTTCCATGCCTACTCCCTCAGGCAAATGGGACATCCTCAGATCAGGGGCATTTTATATTACTAGTGGTTCCCTGCCTATACAGCAGTGCCTCAGGAATGCCTGAATCTCAATGTAGGGAAATGGTTCTTATAAAGTCTGCCTCTACAGTGGTTTTTTTTTTTTTTTTTTTTTTAAGATTTATTTTTGTTTTACATATGAGTGTCTGCATGTAAATCTGTGCACCATGTGCATGTAATGCCCACAGAGGCCAGAAGAGGGCATGGGTCATCTGGAACTGGAGTTACAGGTGACTATGAGCCACTATGTAGCTGCTGGAAACTTACTTCAGGCCCCCAGGGAGAGCAACCAGTGCTCTTTAGCTGCTGGGTCATCTCTCCAGCTTGGTGCTTACAGTTTTGATGTAGCCAAGACATTTGTGGAGAAAGCAAACCCAAAGGGCACACAAGTACCCAGGGAGACCTCAGCTGCTTGCGGAATGCATTAGGAGCTCTTGGTGACCTCATTTGAATGTGGCAGGTGGAGTGTCCCTTCGGTCAAGCGCATGGTCCACATGGTATTTCCTGCTCAACACCTGGACTGTTAATGTTCCTGTTCCAAACGAGCTCCAGAACACCCTCTGCTTTGAGAATTGGGAGTCACTGTATGATATTCCCAAGACTAGATTAGTGAAATGTCTTCAGAGCCACCCCCCCACATACACACACACCAGGAATTTATTTGGCTTTCTATAAGCTTGACAATAGAACCCAGCACAAGGTGATGAAGATGGGCACTTGTGTGTGGGGGCGATTAAGCTTCCCAAGAAATTATTGTAGATTTTTATAGAGAACTGTAAGCTAAAAGCTTCTATGAACACTCCTCTCTTCCGGGTGCAAAGTCTAGAAAAGCCCCAGCATCGTCTGCAAGTTCTTGAAACATGTTTAAACCCACATTTGTTTACCCCCTTCTCTGCCCTCCATGTAAGTTGTCTGTTAAGGGACTCACTCTTCATCACACAAAGAACAATAGAAGTTGGGTGTTGGATTCAAATGAATATTTAATTCATGAAAATCATCTTATATGTTCCAAAACACACTTCAAAGCTATTTTTGTTCCCCCCCAGAAAGAGCCCATTACAGGTAAATTACGCAGCTTACAACCTCAGCGTTAGGACTACCATTAGTACAAATTTTAGGCTTGACAAAGACCAGTAGATAATGTTAATTTCAAATCCAGAAACTAAATATACTCTGTGCCTTTTATTACTCCTTTTTTCTCTTAAGTTTTATCGGCTGCTTTTCATCTTAACAATATGTCTTTACATCCCGTCATCACAGTGCACTGTAATGATATTAATATTTTATAGAATCGGTATTTATAGTTCTTTATTTAGAGACAATGCAGTAGGTCTGCAGATATCAGAGCCCGTCTGGAATGGTGCCCTCCAAATAGTGATGAATTGCTTGTGCGGAATGCCATTTGCTAATTATATCCATGATTTACTGTGGAGCAAGGCTTAAATCATTCATCTCAGTCTTGCGTAACAGTGCCATAGAATTTTTAGGTTTAAAAATGGTTTCCATGTGTATAATTTAAACAAATTCCAACGCTCTTGTATACACAAAATATTCGAAGCCACTCATTTGTTACATACTTCGTCTCTTTAAACTTCTACTTTTAATGATCACTGTGGTCGAAATTATTATGCTTAATTTTCATAATCATAGCCTTTAAATCCACAGCCGTTCTCACATGTTAGATAAAGAAAAAGATAGCTAATTGTGTGTAGATAGTATGTCATCCCTCAATAGTCCCCAATGGTACAAAATCATTAAAAAAGCTTAAGAGCACAAATTATTCTTCTATTAAAAAACAGTCGTTCTCTAGCTAATTATTAGTTTGGGCTGCTTTGTTTCAAAGAACAAATGTTGATCCTTCTAGCCTTGTTCAGCACACCAAAAACGAGATAAACACTTGGTGTTCTCTTCCATCAATATCTTGCAGGTGAGAAACCCTACAAGTGTCCTCACTGTGACTACGCTGGCACCCAGTCAGCATCCCTGAAGTACCACTTAGAACGACACCATCGGGAGCGACAGAATGGAGCTGGGCCACTGTCAGGACAGCCCCCAAACCAGGAGCATAAAGATGAGACCTCCAGCAAAGCGCCTTTGTTTATCAGGCCAGACATCCTGCGGGGGGCTTTGAAGGGACTCCCTGGAATCGACTTCCGAGGTGGTCCTGCCTCTCAGCAGTGGACATCAGGCATGCTCTCCTCCGGAGATCACTCAGGGCAGGCCACTGGCATGTCCTCAGAGCTGTCTTCAGATACCCTAAAAGGCTCCGACCTTCCTTCCAAAAGCTCCCACTTCTCAGAGATCGGAAGGGCTTATCAAAGCATCGTGAGCAATGGCGTGAATTTCCAAGGGTCCCTGCAGGCATTCATGGACAGCTTTGTCCTCGGCTCTCTGAAGAAGAAGGACACAAAAGACAAAGTCCCATCTGATGCCCATTCCATGAAAGCCCACGCTGTGGATGGTGGAGAGGAGAGATCCAGTGGGAAGCCCTCCCAGAGAAAGTCTGAGAAATCTCAGTACGAGCCTCTGGACTTGTCTGTGCGGCCAGATGCTACGACTCTCCCAGGCTCCTCCGTGACCATGCAAGACAGCATTGCGTGGCATGGCTGCTTATTTTGTGCTTTTACCACATCGTCCATGGAGCTTATGGCCCTTCACCTCCAGGCCAACCACCTAGGCAAAGCAAAACGCAAAGATCACCCCACAGGGGTGACCGTCAACTGCAAAGAACAGGCGCGGGAGGCCAGCAAGGTCTCTGTACTGCCCTCCATACAATCAAACAAGGAGATGGCCCTTCCTAGCACTGTGGGCGCCCTAGACTCTGCTTCCGAGAAGATGGCCCAAGGACCGGCCAAAGAGACTCTAGGGGACCAGAAGAGTGGTCAGTGGCCCAGCCACATGGACCCTGCCTTTTGTACTTTTCCATCTGACTTCTACAAACAGTTTGGCGTTTACCCCCCAATGGTTGGCTCAGGGGCCCCTGGCTCCTGCTCCAACAAGAATCTTGATGGGAAAACCCACCTGGAAGATGACGCCCCTCTCCTGATCCCGGAAACCACGAATAAAAACACTGCTGATGACCTCTCAGACATCGCCTCCTCCGAGGACATGGACTCCTCCAAGGGAGAAAACAATGAGGATGAGGAGATTGACACCGAACCCGAGATGATGAGCAAGCCGCCGTCTGCTCTCAACAAGGACAGCAGCAATGAAGGCAGCGACAGCCTGCTGTCCCCAGGCGCCTCTCAGCCCATCCAGGGACTGGTCTCACCTTTAGCCCAAGCGTCTGAGGAACAATGGCACAACCCAGGCCTCCTTCCCGCCCAGGACCCGTCGTCAGTGGGGCTGCCAAAGCCAGAGCGGGGTCCCCCGGGGTTGGAGAAACCCATGAGCATGCTGTCGGTCCTCAGGGCCTACAGCGCCGATGGCTTGGCGGCCTTTAACGGGCTTGCAGGCAGCACAGCAAATTCTGGATGTATCAAGAGGCCAGACTTATGTGGTAAGTTTTAGAATCCTCTTCCTTCAGTTCATTTCCCCGAAGCATCATTGCTAAATTGTGCATTAAAACCACAAACAAACAAACAAAAAAAACCGGGTTGATCTACCCATTTGCAAATTTTAAACTGAACTTTAAAAATATATAAAGCCAGTGTCATCTATACAGTGTAGACAATCACGAAAGCTAAGTTTTCATTACATTCGGGGTCTAATTTTGTGTGTAATGCCTGTACGGAGGCATGGGAAGGAGACAGTATCAAAGTGTGGACTCTCCTCTCATTTTCCATCCAAAAGTTGAGGAGGGAAAAAAAAAACAAAAACTCACCTTCAAAACCAAAACTAAAACCGAACAGATGTGGGGACTTGCAAACTTCCCAGTATTTGAAGTCATTAAAAAAAATAATAATAAAAGATGCTTAAAGAGAATGGTATATTGCTTTGTCAAGTCAAATCTACTTCCCTACACTCCTTATATTGACTTAGAGGATACTAAAAATCATCACACTAACTGTGGCAAGGGATTGTATCTCCAAATTAGGGAGATGACTTTGGGATATTTGTGACTCACTTGTGACCTATCGAATGGCAGTTACTGTGACTTTGGCCTTCTGCTGTTGTTGCCTCTTCTGTCTGTGTCTGTCTGTCTAACCCGTCTGTCCCTCGTCCTGTCTGATCTTGTGAGCCGGCACCTCTTTCCCTCCTTCCAGAAGATTGTTACCCCCATAATAATCCCAGATTGTACACAGCACAGTCCTAAACCTGAGTTGGATCAAACAGATATTGGGATGGGCAGGGAGGATGAGCATCATGTCCTTGGCACCCAGGTGTTGATGCGTGGAAGTCTGGTCTGCAAAGAGCAGCTCAGTGTATTGTTCTCTCTGATCCCCTATAGACAAGCAGCGTGGGATGTGCTATCTAATTTATGAATGAATCTCTAAGATTTTTATCCTTCTGTGGAAAGGCGGAAGGGAGGAAGAGAGGGAAGGATGGGCACAAGGGAGCATTTCCAAACCTCAGCATCCTGTTTCCTTCAGCACAGAGCGGAAAACATGAAGCTAGGCTGTTTATAACCGAAATCAATAAATTTCTTTTTGGTTTTCTGTCATTCCCTAATTCACTAAGAAGTGGATCAAGCAGTCAGAAATACCTTTTTGAATCGTCAAAAAAAAAAAAAAATCACTAAATGGATTTATGACAGCTCAAAAAAAATATTGATGGTTCCTTATACTGAATGATTCACACGGTCCCATTAGCCAGTACCCCGGATCTATTTTTAACCATGTACAATTCATTACCCTTGAAGCTGTTCAAAACAATATTTAAAAGAAGGGAGGGGATTTGTCTGTCCAGTATCCTTCCTTTTGAACAAAATCCTTTATTTTCATCGCTTTTTAAAAAGTTTGGTTGCAGTGGTTTTATAATTATTATTATTGTTGTTGATAATGTTGTTTGAAGATTTTTTTTTTAAGTCTATTTTCCATTCTTCTAATTACCTACATAGGACCATGGTTCCTGCCAGAAATCCACGCATCAGAAAAGATCAAAACCTGGCATGCGCATAAGCTCATTATTATTGAAATGAGCTCATATTACCCCTATTAATTTTCTCATCTTCCTATCAGTGTGGAAGAAAGGCTGCCTGCTCTGAGGAAGCCTGTCCAGTGGTGTCCTTTTTTTGCAGCAGGCAGTGGGTGAAGGGGGCAACATGGGAAAGGGGAGTTCTGGGAATCCTGAGATTTTTCACAGCTGGCAGGAGTTTCTAACCCCTCTCCAGATATCAGCTCACATCACTCACATAAACATTTCCATGGTATATGCAAAACAATGTTCAGTCAACTTGTTAGTCCCCAGGCAACATACCCTGGGATGCAAGCCATGGCCCCTCTGTTCTGAAGTGCACAAAGACCTTTGGGCCAGAGAGGTAGGAAGGTATAAGGAAGACTTCCTTATACTCTAAAATACCAAGCCTCATTCTGGCCACTAGCCACCTGTTTTCAGAGAGCATCACTTCTGCATTTCAATTGGCTCCATTTCTTCTAGAAGCTTCTGCTGTGGTTTGGTAGCAGGTGGGTAGCAGGTAGCATGTCTCTTCCTGTCTTCTGGTCCCCAGGCAGCAGGCCCAGCATCATTAATTACAATCTCATATCCTTGCTGGGTGTGGTGGTGTCCTAGAACCCAGAAAAGCAGTACTCATCCTGGCTAAGAATTGATATTTCAGAGGGAAGCAAATACTTTGCCTTACTCAGTTTAGTTTTCTCCTACTTGAAACAGTTGGCATATTGTAAGCTCCAGACTAGCACCATCTTCAAGGCATAGGCCTTTATTTCTTCTCTGTCCATTTAAGGTAGATGTAATTTTGCCAACAGGTCTAGCCAGTCAGAAGCTAGGCTTCCCCATGGATCTGGGCTTTGCCAAATCTATGCCTTATTCCCAGATTCCTTATCTCGGAGTTTAGAGCCTCATTTCATTGGTTCAGAAAGCCTACAATCCCACCTGGATGCTCTAGAAACTCTGGTGGCTATAATCCAAGCTCTTCTGTATAAAGAACATTCTTCTACTATGTAAAAGTATTTGAAAAACTTTGTACCCGTAAAAACTTTGCCTGCATCATGTAGACCCCCCACATAATCAACCCTTCTGGAACCCACCAGCAAATCAGAAAATACGTCTTTTCTCCTGCATGTATATATAGGGCTGTGTTGAAAGTTGTCCACCCAGACGAGACGTCAAGTACTGCACTGTTGCTTCCTAACTTTTAGAAATTTGGTCCTAAATCTCCAGGTGTTTAGACCTGAGACCCTGGCCAGTGTGCACTCACTATTCATAGCTAATCCATTCTGACTTGGCTGCAGCAGCACAAGCTGATGAAGAGGATGCTCCATCCTCTTGGGTAATGAGAGTCCCATAGCCAAGCCCATATAGAGGGCAAGATGGTAACTTTTCAAAAAAACCTTGCTTCAAGGCTGGCATGTGTCAGGAACTTGTAATACATAATCCTATGGGAGATCCTGAGTCACCTCAGAATCACTTGGAGGGCAGTTTATTAAGTTGCTGTTAGAGAAGGGTCCGATTTCATTACATGACCTCCTATTTTCTAGCCAAAACTTTAGCTTCTGGAGGTGACTTGTAGGGTCCAGGCATGTCCCACACGCCCTTTACCTGCTGTACAATGTAAGAAGGGCATAGAAAAGCCACCAAAGGGTTTTGCTATGTCATTCATATCTTTAGGGTGTATCTGGCCTTGGCTTTGCAATCAGTATTTAAATGAGGGGGGGGGGGGGAGTGAAGAGAGGGGCTGGGTCCACTCATGGGCAGGCAGGAGACAGGCTCTTTGTCAACCTGAGAAGCTGCTGTGGATATATTGCTGAGAGACCCAGGGGTGTGTGAAAGGCACAAACCATGGCAAACATGCAGTCAATCTACAGAGCACCTGGAGATCACATAGAAACACTAAAGACCACATCTCACCCCAGGGGTGTGTGGGGGGGGGGCGGTGCGACCAACTAGGCCACCCTGAACCTTACATTTTGAAGCTGAGGCAACATAGAATTTCTGTGTTAGCTTTCTAAATCATGATTTTCTCTGTCCTTCTCTGAGTCCTCGGGGCTAGGGCTGATGACTGAAATTCTTGTAAAGTTAAGAGCCAACAGGAAAAAAAAAGCACAATCCCTTTACCCTTAGCTCTGCCCTGGAAGTACTACCATGCAAGGAAGCTCAGCCCCATGTGGATTGTGGTGATGAGGTCATGTGTGCAGTTGCTGTCAGGCCAAGTGATGCCCTGATAGACGGGAGGAAGCCAGTGGGAAGGCAGGACCATCCACAGGAATAGCTCCAATACTCCCTAGGCCTTATTCTCAGCAAGTTCCAAAACTGCCTCAACCCAAATTGAGGAGTGAAAGGCCACCTCAGTTTGCAAGAATGAGAGAGTGGGGGACCCACCTCCCACACCAAAACAGTGGCATCAAAACCTCATTGCATCGTGCGTTCTAAAATGTCTGATGCGATGTGATGGAATACAGCAACCGAACCAAATGATCTTAAAAGGTGACTTCTACCCCCACATGATTTCCCTGCATCTTTTCAGCTACGCAGCCTAGAGTCCAAAGGTCCACACATAGTTTTTGAAGGACGGGGGGGGGGGGGGGGGGGGGTGTTGAACTGTTTTCCGCTTGCAAGTCATGAGTATCCTTGTATTTTGACTCCGCTCTGCTCAGTAGCACTAAAGAAGCTGTAGACAGTGTGACCGTGTGCCAGTGAAACTTTGTGAATTAGAGCAAGGGACAGGCTGGAACTGGACAGGCTAGAATTTGTGGCTTTTGCCCAAGTGCAAAGAGGGATGTGCTCCTGGGTCCTTGCAGGAGTAAGAGATGGAGAAGCCTGCCCTCCACTGTTCCGGCGGACAGAGAGATGATGCCAGAAATAGAGTTGGGATAGCAATGATTTAGCTTTACAGCTGGCTCTCCACAGACGATGTACAAGGAGGGATTAAGATCACAAACACCTAAGAGCTGGGACAGATGCCCCCAGCACAGATGAGGATCCACCTGAAGGTGTAGCCAAGAGGTGAGAGGATGGCCCAACATCTCTAAGTTGCCCATGTCCCTTTAGCACAAAGATGGCATCAGTGTGATAGACAGCCTTGTTTCCTCATGTCCGCATGCCACAGTCAGTGCACAGGAAATTCATCTTTGTGATGTCACCAGCCTAGCAGTCAGCAAGGTTTCTATTGTGATGAAACACCATGACCAGAAAGCAACTCAGTGAGGAAAGGGTTTGTTTCAGCTTACATTCCAGATAACAGTCCATTAGTGAGGAAAGTCAGGGTAGGAACCTGGAGGCAGAAGCTGACACAGAGGCCATAGGGAAGTACTGCTTACCGCCTTGCTCAAGAGATGGCTCCACCCACAAGTGCTCTGTGCCTTCAGCCACATCTTGGGGAGACGTTTTCTTAATTGGGGTTCCCTCCTCGCAGATGAATCTAGCCTGTGTCAAGTTGACATAAAATTAGCTAGTACAGCAGCTGTCACCGGTAAATGAAGCACCACAAATGTCAAATATAAGGCACACAGACACCTGAGCATGGGTGATGCATTGCCGGAGGTAGCTGATACATTCTGTGTCCCTGAACCTCGTCGGTTCCACTAGGAAAATGACGCAGGACAATAACAGCAAAATCTCATTCTGTAAAGTACGTGGGTGCCTAGACAAAAATCCAGCCGCTCCCATGGAGAGAGAGTAGCCAAGGAGCGGAAAGTACTGAGGGGTCCCAAAGGCGGAACTTCCCTGAAAGCCTAAGCAGCCTGCAGCACATGCCTGCCTTCAGAGGCTGGACAAGGCACCGTCCATCTTCACCCAGTTTGACCATTTTCAGATTTGTCTCGGCCTCTTGCCCTTCAGCCCATTCCCAGGCATGGTGTTTTCCCTGTAGGAAGGGCCATTTGACCTCATTCGAAATCCAAGGGCAGAGCCTCCTAAGTTCCTAAAAATCTTCACCTCCCTGTGCTTGTCAGGCCCCGCTGGGTACCTCACGGCTGATGATAGAGTCTGTGTCTGACTAGTGGCATCCTGCGGGTAGGGTCTCCTGCTGACACGGCACTCTGGGGAGGCTCTCCTATGTCTTCATGCAGAGCTGTGCTGTGGTGTCATGACTGACAGAGAGTCCCTCCGATAACTGCTCTCTCCTCCAGATCTCACAGCATCCCTTCCCCTCTCCTTCTTTAAAAAGAGTTTAAATGAGAGGGAACGGGGCTGGTGTGATGTAGTTTGCACGGCAGAATGACAGAACCGTTGTGGGGATGCCATTGCGTTTGCCAAATGGTCCACTCGTCATTTCAGAACAAACAAATGGATGGTGTCTGTGAGTCGGTAAACACTCCTGCCATTTAGCCTTGTTTATGTTTCTGGCCTTTTGCTGCATCGTTTTGGCTCCAAAAGCTACTGTCTGAATCAACATTGCCTCTGAAATAGGAGAAAAGTCTGGAAGGTTCATCTTGGTGGCTGTGTCCATATTTTTCTGGGGATTACACGAAACCAAGGAATCGCAGCCAAGTGTTTTAGTTATATATATATAAAAAAGAAGTATATTTCCTCCCTTGATAATGAGTTAAGATTGGGATCCGGGAGGAGAGTTGAAGAAGGAATCAGAACAGACATATCCTGGTGAAATACAAACGCTCCATCTTTTTCACCCTGTTGGTGTGTGATAGTGGGAACAGGATGCCTGGGCTGAAGCTTTGACATCTGCCTCTTTGGTCTGTTGAAAGGCAGTGATGGTTGGAAACGGCAGCCATCTATCTAGACTCAGGTCACATGTCAGCTGCAGAAGGAATCGGGAAGCTCCTTTCCTTACCTTCCTTCCTTCCTTTATTCATTCATTCTTTCCTCTCTCCCTCCCTCCTTCCTTTTGTCCCATCTTTTTCTTTCTTTCTTTTTTTTTTTTTTTGTCAAATGTTGTATGCAAAGCCCAGACTTCAAATAAGGTAGTAATTATGTCCTGTTACTTAGTGCTCATCAATAATACCTCTATACCTAATTGCTAGTTATGCTCTAATCATGCAGCCTACTCTTGCTTTAGCCAGAGACAGAATGACCAAGTCTTACAACTATTACTTTATTGGTACCCTCCTATAGGGACTATGGCCCTGCCCTCACTTTCAAGCACCTCTATTCCCAAATAGTTTCTGGATTAATAAATCTACACATTTTCTTTCAGGTAAGTGACACCCCATGGTCCTAGTCGCTCTGTCTGGACTTCCCCTTGTCTGTTCGTGCTCCTTCGTGGTTTATCTGAAGCTCGTTAACCGTGCAAAGACAACAGGAGAACGTATATACATGTTTTGAGTAGATAATTACTATTGGCACAGGTACGTGTGTGCACACAGCACACCAGCCTACAGTCTTTTGTAGCGTCTAAGAGTGGCTGAAAACATCAAACCCCCCGCCCCCCCAGATGGCTGAAAACATCAAACCCCCCGCCCCCCCAGATGTTTCCCGGTAGGGCGCAAATGTTTAGCGACCTGAGTGGGAGAGGAGAGATTCACTCCATGTCACAAATCCCAACGGACAAATCCTGGTGGGTAGCAGGTTCCTGGATCAATGAAAATCTGGCCAGGGCAGTGTATGTGTGTCCTGCCAGCTCACCTGAGCTCCCAGGGCTGGGCCCCATGATAGTCTTGTCACTTGTGTCTGATTGTCATGTATTTTGTAACTCTTTAGAAGAATACAGAAAAAGTGCAGTAATTATCTTTCTCCATAGTATTTAAGCAGAAATATTGCTAGTTTAATATTGTGTCAGGTCGTCGTAGAAACCAGGAACAGGTAACAGTAAGACCCCCAACGAACAGCCCTTTGACATTCACAACCTAAAAAGCAAGCGGCGATCAGAGCAAAATGTGTAAACGTGTACCGGGTTATCCTGTGCTTTGGAATAGACTGTTGTTGAAATAATTAGAAGATATATTAAGGTGTTCCTGGTAATGAAGGCATGTAAGTTATCATAATTGTAGTTTCCTGCATAAGTGTCAAACTCTATCTTTCCGTGTGCTGTATGCTGAGTTACAAGTTAGGTCATTTATGGATGGAATGTAAAACAATACTAAAAATGCTTCAATAAGTTATCTTGGTATTGCTAATAAAAAAAAAAGCTGTGAAACATTTAGTGCAGTTTTGAGTCATTATGTTAATTCATATCACAACACCCCCTGCCCCTCACATTCTTCTCTCAGCGGGGAGTCCCAGCAGGCCATTGGTGGGGAACAGGCTCCTCAACTTGCCCATTCATCTTCAGGTGGCCCTTTAACAGGCAATTCACAAACAGGCAAGAAGGAAAGCCACGTCCCGTTCTGGTGGGATAACTGTAGGGGGCGCCAGAGAGCCCAGTGACTCATGCCCATCTCTGTAATGTGTGTTTTAGCAGGTTTCTGAACCATAGGACCATTTCCAAGACTCCTGGATAGGGGAGACAGGCCACTGTACCCAATGTCAGAAGTGGAAAAGGCTACTTAGGCCCAGCCTCCTCCAGAGAGCCATGTGTTCCTCCATGTTGTGAGGGGTTAGGGGAGTTTGGCTACATTTTCAGTCTACAGAGGAGATGTTTTGATCATTGCCTGTGTTTGTTATAACAGGCTTGTTCTTACCCCACCCAGCCTCTTCATGAGGGTGGGGGGGGCAGAAAGAAAAGCATTTATGTTTTTTGTGTTGCCCGCTTTCCTTGTCCTGTGAGCTGGCCCTTCGAGCCTCCTAGCTTCAGTATGTGTTACACACTTCCCAGTCAGGCACACGCTACACTCTATCTAGTCGGCCCCATGGGTGCAGGGCACGGAATCCAAGGCTCCAAGAATTACTCATGTCCCCAAATGAAGTGCCCAACAGGAGGGTGGGAATTGAGAAATGTCCATTAGAAGTTGTTCTCAACCTTGGCCTTGTGTCACGTCACCTAGATGAAACAGTCCGTCCAGCATGTCTTACAACAGCCGCTTATTATATTCCCCCCTGAGGTCACAGAGCAGCATTGAGGAGTCTCTAACTAGGGGGAGGAATGGAGAGTAAGACCTGGCCTTGAGAAGATGTGAGAAATAGGAAATAGAAAAGGTCTTGAAGATTTCTAGCCTTCCCAGAGTCCAATACTCTTGGGCAGTGGCTGTTTAGACCCCTGTAGCTCACACGGTGGGTGACAGTGGAAAAAGGGCAGTCCCCAGATGCCTAATGAAGGTGAAGGAAGAGCTGTCCCCTCCAGGTTCACATGGCGACAACCAAGCCATGCCAGCTCCACCAGGGTGCAGTCTGAGCTGGTACAAAGGTTCTTGAGTCCAGGGAACCTTCCCTAGAGAAGTGGAATACAAAAAGAACTCACCCATCCCTTCATCTGTTTATTTATACCTCCTCCTGGTGTACCTCCCTCCATTGTCCCAGCTCTGCTCATCATTTAAAACCATTGCTCCCAAAACCGTCAGATCCCATCACACCTGCTGGGATGGTCACTTTGGCTAGGGCAGGCTTCTAAGGGGGGCCCCCTTGCAAGCCCTAAGGGGCCAGGGCTTGGAAGGGGCATGATGAAGTAAGGGAGAAAGAAGGCACAGAAAGGCTCCTTAATCTTGCGCTCCCCAACACTGGCAGCTGGGAGGGCTCCCTGGAGCCACATATCCAGGCATCTGCTGCTCTGTCTTCCTCCTCTCAGGGTCCAATCCCTCTCATGGGGTCTCTAAGCAAAAAGCCTTGTAGCATTTCCTCTTCAAAAACGGGGTATTTCCTGATCCGCTCCCCAGTGGTAACTGATGGAGCTTAGAAGAGTTCGCCATTGGATTCCAGTTCTCCCATTTTTAGGGATCCAGCCCCAGCCTCCACCCACCTCTCATTTTAGGACTCTCACCTCATCATGCCTCGTACCTCTCCTGCTCACTTCCTCTTCACCATCTCCACTTCTGGAAAACAAACAGCTCCCATATCGCCAGTTGAATGTTCTCGGGAACATCCTGTCTGCTGCCTGCAAAGGGAGCCACATAGACAGGCCCCTGGGACATTCAGTCAACTTCATTTCAGAGCTATGCTTGGAGGCTGGTAATTCTGTATCCTGGTGGTTCACCCCCACCCACCGCCGCCACACCTAACACATTGGCTTATACAAGTTCCCACAAGTTTGGATTCAGACCTGGGCAAACACAAATAGTCCCTTTGGACCTTTTACCCTTATAGTCCAGACCCTTCCCAGCATGGTTAACCTTCTATTCCATGTTGTATAGGAGATCTTAGAGAATTCCCATCTACAGAATGGATAAGAAAATGTCTATAGCTTCAAATGCAAGAGTCCAAGGAAGGCCAGGAGGTATATGCGTACTGGTGTCTCTGTTCACATGTTTTGGAAGTGTGTATTTGTAAACAGAATTTTGATACTCCAGTAAAAGAGAAAAATCTAAATTTGGGGACAGATTAGTGAATGTATATACTCTTATTTCCACAAAGGAACTTGACAAGCACACACTGATTAAATAAATACACAGGCATACATTGACAGCGGTGTCCTGGAATGAACAGAGTCTGAGCCTATTCCCAGGCCAAAGTTGGGGAACTCTGTGCAGTTAGTTCATTATCAAAAATAGCCATCCGTGTGCACAGATGCTGATTGGTTCTCTGAGGACTCTGTCTTCCCACCCTGTGCTGTCTGGACATGCCCATTCAGACATAACCAGTTCACAGGGTTAAGTTTCTTCCTTGGATTTCTGTAGTGGTGAGATTTACATAAGATGCTCTTAGTTATTTATTTAAAAGGACAAAGGCAACCAACCTGGGAAGGTAAATTGCAGTTGGTCTACCAAATTATTGCTTTTTATATGATGGACACATAGCTTTTCTGTTTTGAGTCCAGTGATTGGTATGTCTTGGGAGGAGGGCTGGGGTTAACGGCAAAAACAGGCTTCTCCAAAGTATGGCCTGTACCTGAGGAAGGGCTAGCGGTGAGTGTTTGGCTGGGCACAGCAGCCTCTATGGTTGTAATTAGAGATCATAGTCCAATGAGCTCTTTTTTGATTTTGATTTTGCTTCCCCCCGCCCCAGCCCCCCAGAGACAGGGTTTGTCTGTGTAGCCCTGACTGTCCTGGAACTCACTCTGTAAACTAGGCTGTCTTTGAATTCAGAGACCTGCCTGTCTCTGCCTCCCGAGTGCTGGGATTAAAGCTATATGCCACCTTCTTGTTAAGGAGAGGGACCATAATTTTTTTGCAGTCCTTTCAGGTTCCCTTGGTGACATAATTGGGGTCACCTGACTGCAAACAGTTGACACAGGAAGAAATTAAGAGTGGTCCGTGAGAGGGTTGCCTCCATCAACAGACCTGGGACACTTTTTTTTCTCCCTTCTGGCTTTATTGTAGACCATTCTCGACTTGCCAGAGCCAAGGATGACAGCACACGAGTTAATCTGTGGTTCCCAGTGGGAAGTGAAGCACAGATATTAAATGCTGAGAAGCACCCAGCCTTTTGGGTTAGGAGCAAGTTTACCAGGGTAAGGGGTTAGGTGACCAGGCATCTGGCAGCCATCACGCTCCAAGGAGTTCAGACAACCGACTTCTCCTTTAGGGCTTCATTTCTTTGAAGAGTAGGCAGCAGGATTGCCTCTTTGGCCTTAATCTTCCCTTGATACCCGATACCCAGTGAGTACCATAATCCTCATTAACACTCGTCTGGTGGCCCCTAGGACATGAGAGCCACTCTGGTATTCCCAAAATGTATGCTACCGACATACAGGACCTTAGCTTGACCAAAGACATTTACCATGGTAGGTCCCAGGACATGTCAGGGCTTAGAGAGACTTCTAAACTATTAGATCAGCAAAGACTTTCTCTTCTTATTCCGGAGGCCATTTACCACAGAAAACCAAAAGGGAGCCAACTAAACTGGGTTTTAGACTTCATGAAAGAGCAAGAAAAAGCTGAGTCTCCCCTGAGTTTTCCTGCTTCAGCCTCTTGAGAAGATTTTTCTTATGATGATTAAAGATCCCTAAGCAATTTACAGAGTCCAGTGTTTCCCTCTTGGACATACATGTCCCATGGCTACCAACTCCACCCAAAATACACAGCCAGGGTTCTGGAGCGGCGAGTGGTATTAAGAGGCTATCTTACATGGGTGGGCCACAGAATTCTAGTCACATCCTTCCGTTCCTGGGATGTCACTGTCTTTTCAATCCTTGGCTTTCTGAACATCTTGGCAGAGCTACCTCTACACACTCAGTTTTACCATCAGCTGGGAAACTTGGCCACCTTTAAGAGAATGAAATGACTCTAAATATACATAACTTAGAGACGAGTCACCCTCGTCTAAATTATCAGGACTTCTCCTTGCAGGCCAGCAGGTCCCAGACAGAGTGCTGTATGAGCAGGTGACTTTGGGGAGGCTCATTCTTGCTCACTGTTCTCCCGACTTGAAGTCTTCTGTCTGCACACCTAGCTGGGATCCCTCATACTTGGACTGAACACATCTGGAAATCTGGCCTCATGAGCATCCCTGGGTTTCACAGACATAGCCCAGTTGGCTCTAACTGAGCCGTTATATTTATAACTGCATATCTATACATATATGTATATTTATCTGCTTGCTAATGTTATAAGGGGCTTAGGAAAACAGCAATGCCCACCTCTGGTGGCCAGGTAGTGGGAACAGGGGGTTGCTGCTATGTGGATTTGCTTTACATTACAGCTTTGGGCTTGAAATGTCTGTCCTTTCTAAACCATCCTTGGGGCCATTGTTGAATTTTAAAACACAAGGGTTATTTTCTTGGGGGCCTTTGGGAATAAGTACTCTTACATGGGCTTAGAACCAAGACTCCATAATGCTGGGATGACTTTGTGCAGTCTCCAGTTTCCAGCAGGAGATGTTTCATGAGGCAAGTGACAAGGCAGGAATTGAGTGAGTCGACTTTACCATCCTGGAGGACACAGGCAGGAGGAGGCACTGTGGTATTGGACTGGGCATGATGAGACCTTAGGTACTATTCCCATAGTGTTGAGCAGCTCAGCCCTTCTCTAGGAGTCAGGCAGAGGGGAGGAAAGAGAAAGCCATGTAGGATCTAGAGAAAAGGGGAACCGAGAGAGGAGAGAAAGCAAGGGGGGGAGGAGAGGAAGGGGGAGGGGAGGGGGAGAGGGAGGGGGAGGGAAGGGGGAGGGGAGGGGGAGGGGAGGGGGAGAGAGAGAGAGAGAGAGAGAGAGAGAGAGAGAGAGAGAGAGAGAGAGAGAGAGAGAGAGAGAGAGAAGCAGCCTAAGCTGCAGGTGGTAGAGGTGTCTGTGGTCTGACTGGGTCCGGGAGAGAGGTGTTTAGCCACTCTTGGTGAGGATAGCCAGGCTCTTTAGGGTCAGGTGAGGTTCCCCAGGCACAGCACCTGGTGACTGGGGCCTGTCACTCCAGCTGTGCCCTCTTCCATACTCGGCTCCCTGGCAGCCCGTTACAGGAGGAAAAGCTGCAGCTTAATCAGAATTATTTACAAGATAATGGTCCATTGTTTGCACTAAGACAGATGTTGTCTGTGGGAACTTTGTGTTTTATACTCTCTCCCTGCTTTGCCTTCCCTGGTGCAGATGGGATCCAAGTAATGTGAGCTATTATTCGGGACAGAAATTCAGAGGCTGCTTCTCTGCAGCCCAGACTCTGCTGTGCCACAGAGAAAACCAGGCTCTGGGGTGGGCAGGAGCTGAGTTCGCCACTGTGGCTGCAAGGCCAGGCAGAGCCCTTCAGCAGGCTGTGATTAAGAAGGTCATGTTTCCTTGGGGGCGGGTTGGTGCAATCGCCTTGTCCAGGACAGGAAGGACTCACTCTGATTAAGATGTACTTTCTATTGTGTTGACTTGCGAGGTCACCACTGACATCTTGAATGAGGGTGGCCATCTGGTCCTGCTTTGCCAAAGGCTAAGAGCAGCCCCTCTCCAGTGAGGGCTGTGCAGCTCTGCTCCCCTTTTTTGACTGGCCAGAGGATTTCATCTGGGTCTTCTGGGGTCACTTGAGGAACCAACTCCACTGGGCTTGAGTACTTCACTCTCTTGCTTCAAAGTGCAGACAAAGTTGGTCAAATGAACGTATGTCCCTTGGACTGGCCAAGAAGGGACCATGTAGATCAGGAAGGTGGTGCTAGGGCAGGGGTGGAAAACTTGCTCTGTGTTGAGATTTGTGTCTAATACCAAGTCAAACAGGTACTCCCGACTATTCTTGTTACACAGCCCTTGAAGTCAGTGGGTCCTTCAGTACTTTCTGAGTTTCCAGATACCTCTGTGCAGCCGCATCTCCCATTTCATGAATGAGAAAATTGAGGCCAAGACAAATTGGACCACTTGACTCCTGAAAATGTCTCACAGCAGAAGCTACAACCTTCCCATTATAGAGGGGCTCTGTGGACCTCAGCTTGGTTACTGCATGTAGGACTTGGGGCACGTAGAGAGAGTCCATGTCCTGAAATGCACATCAGACGCCAGTCCCAGAGCCTAGCAGCTGGAGAAGTTCCCTGACAGCCAGGATGCAAGGGCTCAACCATTGAGCTATATTGCTAAGCCTCTATTATCTATCTATCTATCTATCTATCTATCTATCTATCTATCTATCTATCTATCTATCTATTTACTTACTCACTCACTCACTCATTTATTTATTCATTCATCCATCTATCTATCTATCTATCTATCTATCTATCTATCTATCTATCTATCTATCTATCTATTTACTTACTCACTCACTCACTCATTTATTTATTCATTCATCCATCTATCTATCTATCTATCTATCTATCTATCTATCTATCTATCTATCTATCTATCTATCTATTTGTTTGTTTATTTATTTTTAAGACAGGGTCTCAAAAAGTAACCTAGACCAGTCTAGAACTTGGTGAGCCTTCTGCTTCTGCCTACCAAGTGGTGAGTTCACAGGTATGTGCTTACTGTACACTGTGCCCCCCCCTTTTAATACAATGTATTTTCTATATCCAGTAGTGGATAAGAGCAAGCACACAGATTAAAGAACTATATATGGTCACCTTGGGATGTGTGAACAAGAAGAAGAAATAGGGAAGAGGTTGGCTTTTATAAACTAGGAGAACATATAGTTGGCACGAGCAAAATGACCACTTGTCTCATACCTGTTGACCCACATATCACTCAGAAATCATTTCTACCCTAGGGATCTTATTCCCTTCATAAATAAGCTATTTGGAGCATCTTAGTCATGGTGAAGTTGGCAATCGCTTGCCGGGTTCCCACCTGAGGAATGGCCCTGGCAGACTTAACAGAAACACCTGGTCCTTTGACTTACTCAACACTCCAAATCGATGTTAAATATAATAACGCATACTCATTCTAACGCCGGTGGTAGCAGGACAGGTCTGTGATCTCAGTACTGTCCAAACTGAAAGTGGGTTCAAGGCCAAGGCTCCATTTCATAGTGGGATTCTGCCTCAAAAAAATTCAAAACTAAACGAGCTGGGGTCAAGTTATATTCAGCCCCTTACAGATGATAACGCAAATTGCATCCTGTCCACGAACCTCAAGGGAGGTGTCACCCTATTATTTCTCTGTCACTCTCAGGGATAGGGAGGTTGGGGGAGATAGGGGGTGCGGGGGGCAGCGTCTTAGAGGTATTCCCTGCCTTACCCCCAAATCACCTGCAACTCAGGCAGAGAGGCAACCTCTGCTCAGCTGCTGCTAGCTGTTTTGTTACCTCTAACACTCCTTTGGGATACATCAAAACTAAACTGACCAATAAATAAGAGCAGCTATTTCTGCCCACCTGGGACTCTGGGTCCCAAGAAGAGAGAAGACCATTCTCAGCATCCATTCAAACTTCAAACATAACCTAAGAATTTTCATGCAGAGACGGGCGGGGTAGGATGGTACATGGGACCAAGACTTGAGCTAGTCACATGACTCTCGGTGCCTGCCTCTCAACTTTTATTTTAACCTCATGGTTTCTCCAGTGTCACAGACTCAAGTCAGTTCATCTTAGGACTGTATCCAGTTGTTTCCCAGGGGAGAAGAAAAATAAAATCTCACCCCTCCCCTTTCCTGGAGCAATAGGATCTCAAGGAAACCTGACCCCTTAACCCCCTAACCCAGCAGTGGTCCCCTGGGGGCCATGGGGATAGGGATAGAGAGTGGGTGGCCTAGAGCACCGGCAAGCAGTCCAGGCTGGTGCTGCTGCCTGCCCCGCCCCCAAGGACCAGACCAGCAGCCAGGGTCAGGCTGGGATAATATTTATCAGTCTTATTCTCATGCCTCTGCCCCAAACCCAGCATCACGGGAGATCCCAGCTTATATCTCTTAAGGCCCGCAGAGCCGCCTCACATGTACCCAATTACCTCTGTCAAGCAGGGTAAGGAGGTCCCCTCTGTGGGTGGGATCTTAGGCCTTTGAGCCCATTCCTCCTGTCCAGCCAGTTAAAACTGTTGAAATTGCAAACCAGTAATAAAAGGATCATATGTGTTTCCCACCGAACAGGTTCTTTAGGGCTATTACGATAATTAAAAACATATGGTGCTGTGCTAGTCGGAGGGAAACCGCAGATGTACAAATTAGGTATTATAGAAGGTTTTTTGCTTTTGCCCTTTTAAAAACGTCAAGCCGGAGAAGTTTAGGGAGATAAAATGGCAATTGTGCAGACAATGGGTAGCATTTTGCTTTTAAAATCATTAAATATATAAGCTCTTGTTTTTAGACTTACTGGGGATAAACAGCTTCTGGTAGGGGAAGAGGAGGAGAGAGGCTCAGAGGCTGGAGTGTGCAGGGGTAGGGGTGGGAGAAGAATCTACCATCCCACCTCAGTTTTTCAGATACCATGAAATTGTATGCATTTTTACACTGAAGCGGGTAATATTAAATATTGAATTGTATTACAGCGCAATTGATAGGCACAAAGAGGGGTGGGTTTTGTTTTGTTTTGTTTTTACATTAAACTTTTTAATTGTTAGATGGCAAAGATGCAAGTATCGAGTCGTGTAGAAAGCATCATTTGTTTTAATTTAAAATATGCAATTGATTCTGAGAAGGTGATAAATATTGGTAATAAAAAGAAATTGGGAAGATTTCCAGGGCTGCTTGTCAGTGGTCTTCCAGTGAGACTGTTCTATGGTCCAGTTTTGCGGAGATGGGCACGATGAGATGGCCTTGCTTGGGGGGGCCACATAGACAACAGGCCTAAAGCCCTAACATACAGAGGTGCTGCTTTGGAACCAAGGATGCAGGACTTCACCACTGTATGTGTGACAGGGCTGCTCTGTAGAAGAGGCAGTGTGGAATAGGTCAAAGGAACTTGGCCTCTCTCTACCTTCCCTGGCCTCAAGGCCTTAGTATTATTGATGAAAATACTTTCAGGCCCCTCCTGACATTATCCACTCAAAACAGGGATGCCTCACACCATTTTCAAACACTTCTGGATAAGACTAACTATGCAAGGAAGCAAATACTAGTCAACAGAAATACACAGCGATCGGGAGCACCACTACCCCAGAAACCAGCCACTGAATGTCTACTGAATGTTCAGATAACTGGAATAGCTAGAACCACCATGTAGAACTACCAAAATTCTTAATAATGAACATAAAGTCTGTACTAGTTTTCCCCTCATTATTGGGGACTGAATCCATTTTGGGGGGCATATAGGGTGTGTTTACACACCTCTCCAATCCTTTTATTTTTTTATTTTTATTTTGAGATGAGATCTCACTTGGTTGCCCAGAACAGCCTTGAATTAATTTTGTAGCCCAAGCAAGCTCTGACCCTGCAATTACCCTGCCTCAGCCTACTGACCAGCTGGGATTACAGGTCTTTACTCTCCGGCCCAATTTACACAGTATGTCTTTGTGCTACGGTATTTGCTGAATTACAAATTTTGAAGAATTTGATGTTAGAAGACTCTGAACTAGAAAGAGTCCTTTTTTTGGTCATTATCAATGAAAATAGCCTGTGCAGTAGACTCCTTGGCTCTGTCTTTAATGTGGTCCCTAGGTCTCCTATGCCATCAATTTTACCTATGCATTTTAGATGCCATCAAAGGGCCATTGTTGTCCAGTGTCCCGACCTTTGGGGTCTGTGACTTGCCTTCCCCTCTGCTTTGCCTCTGGGTTAGGTAGTATAGCCAGGCTTCTCGGATAACTCCGGCTATGAGCAAGATGAGGAAGGGATTCTTTAGACATCTATGAACAGGGCACTATAAGAGCTGGTGGCGGTGGTTCCGCAGAAGGGTGGAAGGAATGAAGGAATTCTCTCCCCTAGCAGACATTTGGCAGTATCTGTAAGCATGGGGTGGTTCACCTGGCATCCAATGAGTATGGACCAGGGAGACGGTTCCACACTTCACCTCTTCAGCAAAGAACTAGCCACCCTAAATATCTCTTGTTCCATGGCTGGGAGATCCCTTTATTCAGAGATGATGAGTTCCAGGCCTATCAATGAAGCACACACTTGGATAAGCAGTGGCCACGTAAGAAACAGGGCTTGCTTCCCAGCTCCTTCCATATCACGCTACTGACCACCCAGACATCCAGTCCTCTCCAAGTCATGCCTCCTGCGGATCTCCGGCCTTCCAAAACTGAGTGAGTTTTGGAAGTGGGAACTTTGAGCAAAAAAAACTAGCTTGTTCCTCTCAGCTCTGAGGAGCATGCGAGTGTAGGGAGGGCGGCAACTATGCTGGCAGGACAGAGCCAGCCTTTTCTTCTCTCTTGAGTGATAGCAAGCCTAAGATGTTATTGTGCACGTAGGTATTACCGCTTTAACTTTTACTGAGGTAAAATAACACCTTGTCACTCAGCGCAAGTACCAATCACAAAATGAATTAATTGTAATAACTGTTGTCAACAGAACAAAAGACTTGTTGCTTTTCTAAGCATATTTCAGCGCACTGAGAACTATATACAAATGTTCCCATTGGGCAGGCTGGCGGAAACCAGTCAGAACATAATTGTATCTGTCTATCTCTTTACTTTGTTTTTAAGGGCTAAGGAATCCAGTTAAAAACCTATATTTTAAACATATCAATAAATATAGCCCTTTTTGTGTTTGGGATGTCTCCTCAAAAAAAAAAAAAAAAATACAAAACTATGGAGTCTTTAATAAATTGGCCTTGAAAATAGCTCTTGCTCTTGATGGCTCCAAATAAGGGCCAGCTGCAGAGGCTGCCTGTGGACTGTTAAGCCATGAAGGGAATTATGCCCAATTACCTTCCCATAAAACACCCTCTCATTTCTGGAAGTTATCAAAACGCATCCTGTGGACAAGCGGTCAGTTGCCCCTCTGCTCTTCAGAGAAGCACAAGAGGTCTCACGCTAGGCCCACTGGGTGATTAACTGCCTTCATGGCAGTGCCACCAGGCTTGTTTATAGCCACACTTTTTACAGCTCCATACTCACTGCAACCACTATTTTTTTAAAAAATTATTTATTTTTCACACTCTAAATTTTTCACATCTTAGCATACTTCTTCTCTCTTAAAGAGTTGGAGCAACCCTGGAGATGGTGTTCTATACAAAAGACTCTGTTGGGAGGGTGAATAGGTAGAGGGAAGGGGTTTGGTCTCTCCAGGGTCTTATTTAAGTTAAGAATCCAGTCAGGTCATTCTGTTTGGGGCCCCTGTCAGGTGGGAAAGAGTGGCTTGCCTTTGAGGGTGTGGGTAGGGGCTTTGGGACAGCCGAACTGGGGAAAAGCCCAAAGAAAAGTGTGCCCTGGATCCACTAGCTAAAAATGGAAGTGACTGCTGCCCTCTGTCTAAGGATTCTGAAGAATCATAAGCACTGCAGCAAATCTCAGAAGGCCCTATGAAAGCTGTGTATTATATAAACATCAGCAGCCAAGCAGAAGACGTAAACTGGATACCCAGAGGGACGGTTGCCTTCTGGTTCCAGGCCATCTCCTTAGTGCTGACCTCTGCTCTTCTCCTTTCGTCCCTGTTCACATTTTCCCACTTCTCCAAGGCTTTTGGTTAACCTAACTCTTGTGTCTGTGGGGATATAATAAAAGATTCAGAGATATCAGAGAGAGGAAACACCACAGTCAGATCTCACCCAGCTGTCTTCCAGCTTCCTCAGCCTCACTCCTCCTGGCTTCTTCCTGCTCTGTCTTTCTATGCCTGCCTTAAATACTCTCTTTGCTCAGCTAAGGTGTGGCACCACCACTGCCTGCCTGGGAGCCTGGAAATCCTTCTGTAAACTAAAATGACCTTGAACTCAGATTGGATTAAGGGCGTAGGTCACCACTCCCGGATACTCCTTGTTCTGGGATTAAAGGTGTGAATAACCACTGTCTGATGCTCCTAGACTGAAGGTGGGTAGATCCCTCTGACATCTCCCAATCTTTATTATATCTGTGTGTCATCTAGTGCTCAGATACACCAGACTCTAACAGCATCTCTGAGGCCCATAGATAGCCTACATTCTTAGTTGTATCCACTGAAGACTCAGTCGGACCCTCCATGAAGAAAGGAGAGCAGAGACAGGACCAGCATGTGAGTTGTTTCTGATGTGCAGGTTGGAAGACAGCTTGTTGGTCAAGAACCAGAGACAATCATGGGGGCTGTTTTCACACACGCACATTGGTTTTCCTCTCTCCCTCCTCCCCCCACTCCTCCTCCCCTCCTTCTTCACAAAAGGCAATCTCCTGCCCGTTCTCTGTGGCAAGCCTTTTCTATATTGTATTGAGTCCTGGGAAGCAGGCTGACCCTGTGGACAGCCCATCACTATCAGTCACACTAACGGTTCCAAGTCTTTGTGCTAAAATCAGGTTGTGAAAATGGAGAAAAGTGGGGAGGGGGTTTTAGGTGAAAGACTGAAGGATCAGATCTGTGGTGAGCGGAGGGTCATTCTGAGGAGGCTGCTGGCTCCAAGGGCTTCTACTTCCTGGTCTTAACCTTTACTCCACTACACTGTTCTGTGGGATGAAGACCATTCATTCTCTCTGATCTTTCTGGAAATAGAAGGGTCTTCTGCAGGGGATGTGTACAGTCACCTGTCCATTTGCTTCTAGCACGTATCAAATCATTCCAGGGTGTTGAAAGGGGGGTCACAAACCAAGCAGCTACGGTCACAGCCTTTGTGGGCCTGACATCCTCAGGGCACTCTGGTCATAAATCAGTTACAAGTTCAGCTTCATAAGTACATGGAGGATGATGAAGACGAGAACAGCTGGAGAGTAACCCGAGGATACATCAACCCCAAGTGTCAGGGAAGATGTCTTCAGGGGTTGTGGACGGGAGGAGAGGGAAGAAGAGGAGACTGGAGAAAAGCCTGGGATGGCAAGGAACCAGCCCTACATATATTTAGGAGTGTTATCTCCAGAAGAGACTTTGAAGATAAAAACCCTAAGATAGGAGGAGATGAACAGGACATCCCGGACCCCTTAGATCACTGCATATGAGAGCGGTACTTCCTGAGGCTATTTTAGAGAGTGAGATTCCCAATGACTATGAACAGTCAGCAAGGACAGGACTGGGGCTGTTTGATCTATTTGTGCAAATAAAAACAGGAAAGTCCCCAGAGGGAACACTTCGTTGACGTTAGTGGCAGTGAAAAGCAGGGCTAGTTGCCCAACTCTCCTGATTCTTAGTCTGGGTACCCTGAAATGCCCCTCACTAGTTTGAGACTCGGAGTCACATTACAAGGTCCAGGGCAGGCAGCATCACTAAATTTGAACACTAAACTCGTTCCCAAGCAGGACAAAGAAACAGAAGGAATCAGTCTTATGATCTTGGAAACATGATATTATGAGAGACACAGGTGTTTCTCAATGCTTCCAAGATGGGAGCTATTCATGTCTACAGACCAAGGAAGCCCATGCAGAGTCAATTTAATCAACTAATAGCAAGCTACAGCTACTTAGTACTTTATTGACAATGCCACACCCAGTCTCTTGGGAAACACAAGCCAACCCTCCGGTACAATCGTTTTTTGTCTTGTTACTAAGTATCTGACAGAAACAATGTAAAGAAAGGAGGTGGTCTGTTGGCTCCTTCCTGGTTCTGGTTCATGGCCACTCGGTACCATGCGCTGTCACAGAACATCACTCCACAGCTGTTAAGGAAGCACAAAAAGGGACTGGGAACTAGATCCCCAAAGTTCTTGCACTTAGTGTCTTCCATTCCTTTGCTGGGCCCCAGGAAGTTTCTTAGGACTTCCAAGAACCAGTTGGAAACCAAGTGTCAAAAGGGACATTTCAGATTCCAACTATGGGTCAAGCTAAGTTGAGCCTTCTTGGAGAAAGAACTCAGACTGTTGTAAAGTTCCAACCTCTGTGCTGACCTTGGCTAGCTCCAGGTTCCACCCCTACTCTCCATGGTCCAATATGGTGGATGGGCTGCATCTTTCTGTCAATTTGATACAAGCTAGTGTTACCTGGGAACAGAAAATTGCATTCATCAAACTGGTTGGTGGGCATATCTGTGGGGCTTTTTCTTGATTAATAATTTATATGGGAGGACCCAGCCCACTATGGGTGGTGCCAATCTTAGGCAGGTAGTCTTGGGAAGTCTATTAAATGTGAGACTGAAGGACAAGCCAAGAAGCAACATTCCTTACCGCCTCTGCTTTACTTCCTGACTCCAGTTTTCTGACCTCAATTCCTGTCTTGACCTCCCTCCACTATGAACTATGATAGGAATGTATAAGTCAAATAAACCCTTTTCTCCCAAAGTTACTTTCGGTCAGAATGTATTATCTTAGCAATAGAAGCCTAAGACAGCAGGTGACACCACACTGTAGCAACAGAACAGAGCAAGCAGCTTACCCATATATTTGACCCATATAAAGTGTATCTCAAGGAGATAGGTGTACATAAATAAATAAATATGTATATGTCTGAGTTAGGGTTTTCTATGGCTGTGAAGAGACACCATGGCCACAGCAACCCTTATAATGAAAACATTTAATTGTATGGCTCAATTACAGTTTCAGAGGCTCAGTCCATTATTTTCATGGCAGGGGGCATGGCAGCGTGCAGGCAGATGTGATGCCCCCGAGTTGAGAGTGCTACATCTTGCAGGCAACAAGAAGGTTCACACTGAGGGAACCTTGAGCAAAAGAGACCTCAAAGCCCGCCCCCACAGTGACACACTTCCTCCAACAAGGCCACACCTCCTAATAGTGCCACTCCCAAACCACATTATATTTACATTATAAAATAAAAATTTAAGTAGGCTTTCACTCAACTGGTTTCTTCTACCTGTCACTGGTTGACTTTTAAATTAGCACATAACATGCATGGTTGGGTCACTGTAGATCTTTACTGAAGATTGACAATTGGAATTCTGCATGCTGTGGGTTGTCATCTGTACTAGGCATGACACAGACATGTCTACAGTGACACAGGCCTATGCTGGCTTGCCTCTACTTATGCATTTTCCACCCCCATTCCCTGTGGTCTGCTTAAGGGGCTGCTGAGCTTTTGGGAAACCCAGTAGGGAGATAGTCTGCAACCAGGAGGGTCTACCCATTTTTCCAGACCTTTGTGTATCTGCAATGCCACTTGGCAGGTACTTATTTGGCATCTGTTCTGGGTTAGGCACTCTCCTTGGCATTAGGGTACAGAAGTGAACAGCTACACACTTAGGCCCTATGAGTCTATTTCTCTTCATCCCTGCCCTTCCAAGCATAGCCCTCTGCTGACTGCACCTCCCAGAGGATAAATCTTGGGTGATGGAGTGGCTCATCGACTCTTACCTATGGGTATCTCACTTGGAGGTGCTCAGTCCTCCATATCGTGAGCCTGCTCTATCTCCATTCCCAAGATGGTCCTGTCTGCCCCGGAAGCACTATTTATCACACCGAGAGAGAGAAAACCAAGGGAATAGGGATATGTTCCCACTTAGCAAATATTTCCTGAGAGCTCCAGCGTACCAAACCCTTTTCTAGCTACTGGAGCTTGGGGTAAGTAAAGAGACTCAATCCCCTCCCTAAAAGCGCCCTTTCTGGGAGGCTGACTGTGTGCTGCACAGCCAATACCATCAGGCAAGAGGAAGAACATGGAGGTGGGAGGAGATGATGATTCACCTTGTGTGGACAGACTGAGGGCTCATGAGTGACGTTCAGGCAAAGATTCGCAGGATTCATATACCCTTTAATTGTGTTGATTTAGAGAGCCTTGTTTTCATGGTGTCTGCCATCGCCTCTGGCTCTTACACTCTTTCTGCCTCTTCTTCCACAGGGATACTTGAGCCCTGAGGGCAGGGATGTCATGGAAATATCCCCTTTAGGGCTCAGTTACAAGGTCTTTCACGGTGTATACTGTCGGGCTGTGGGTCTCTGTGTTTGCTCTTATCTGTTCTCTGATGGTGGCTGAGCAAGGAGCTGATGTATGAGTGTAGCAGAATGCCATTAGGAGCCATTCTATTATGATGATCTTTTAGTAGAACAGAAGGGTATAATTTTATCCCAGGTTTCTGGGCTATCTAGTTTTGGATCTCTTGGTCAACCCAGAAATGTTGGATATGAGTTCCATCCTGTAGAGTGTGCCTTAAGTTAAATCCGATATTGGTTGGTTACTCCCACAAGCTTTGAAATTCCCATCAAAATTTCAATATAGTCCTTCCCATATCTTAAAAAGGATAGTTTTCAGTTTCCTATGGAAACACAGGCACACTCAAAAATCTCAGGACAGTTAAAACAATCCTAAATAATGAAAGGCCTTCTGGAGGTAGCTCCTTACCCAACCTCAAATTGTACTACAATGCTATATTCATAAAAGTATTGGCAGGATATTGGCACAAAAACAGACACATAGATCAATGGAATTGAAGACCAAGACATAAACCCACACACATATTGGCACATGCTTTTTGAAATACACATTTAGGAAATGGCAGCATCTTCAGCAAATGGTGCTGGCCAAACTGGATGTCTGCCTGTGGAGGAATGCACATAGATCCATACTTGTCACCCTGCACAGAACTCAACTCCAAAGGTATAAAAGACTAGAACATAAAACCTATACACTGAACCTGATTTAAACCCGACAAAGTGGAGAGTAGCCTTGAACTCATTGGCACAGGAAAAGACTTTCTGAACAGAACCCTATTAGTAAGGCACTAAGATCAACAATCAATAAATGGGACCTCATGAAACCGAAAGCTTCTGTCAGGCAAAGGACACCATCATCCAGACAAAGTGGCAGCCTACAGAACGGGAAAATATTTTTACTAACTACACATCCAATAGAGAGCTAATATCCAGAATAGATAAGGAATTCAAAAAAGCTAGCTATGAAGAAAACAAAGAACCCAATTAAGACACGGGTACAGAGCCAGGCAGGGTGGTGCAGCACTTGGGAAGCAGGGACAGGTGGATTTCTGTGAGTTCAAGGCCAGCCTGGTCTACAGCATGAATTCCAGGATAGTCAGGGCTATAGAGAGAAACCCTGTTACAAAGAAAGGGAGCATGACAGTTTATACAGATCTAAATAGAGAATTCTCCAAAGAAGAAACTCACATGGCCGAGAAATGCTTTAAGAAATGTCAACATCCTTATCCACTACAGGACGACAATTCAAATTATGTTGAGATAGCATCTTATACCCGTCAGAATGGCTAAAGTCAATAAAACAAATGACAGCTCATGCTAGTGAGGATGTGGATCCAGGGGAGCACTCCCCCATTGCTAGTGGGAGTGCAGTCTTGTACAGCCACTATGGACATCAATGTGGTTCCTCAGGAAGGTGAGAATGTATCTACTTCAAGATCCAGCTGTATCACTCTTGAGCATATTCCAAAAGGATGCTTAATCCTACCACAGAGATACTTGCTCAACCATGTTCACTTATGCTGTATTCATAACAGCCAGAAACTGCAATCAACTTAGATTCCTCAACAGAATAATGGATAAAGAAAATATGGTACATTTACACAATGGAATATTACTCAGCCATTAAAAAAATCACAAAATTTGCAGGTGAACGAATGGAACTTGAAAAAAAAATCATCCTGAGTGTGGTAACCCAAGGAAATGGTTATGTATTCACTTACATGTGGATATTAGCTTTTAAGTCAATGATAACCAAACCACAGTTCATAGAATCACAGAGGTTAGGTATCAAGTTAGGGACTGGGGGGGAGGGCAGACAGATCTCATTGGGAAAGGGAAATAGAATAGATATAGATGGATGGGAGGACTGGAACATGAGGATCAAGTGAGGAAGGGAAGGAAGAAGGAGATGAGGGAGGGAATACACGGGGAGACAGCTAAACTTAGGGGCCATTTGAGGGGTAGCATGGAAATCAAACTCAGTAGAAGCTTCCTAAAATCCATATAGAAAGACAATCTGAATAAAATAGCTTAATAATAGAAGACAAAGCCCCAGCTGGGCATCTCTCAAAACCAAATAAAGCTCCTAGTACCAGGAATGAGTCACATCTAATTGAGTTGTTGGCCAAAGGGGACCCATGGGCATCCCTAAACCACACAGGCTGTTGCCAAGGCTATCATTGCTCTCCACAAACTGATGTCAAGGCCCCATTACTGAAGACAATACTTACACAATTAATCGAACATGGAGAAGTTGAGCTGGTGGCTGTATGGAGTCTTCACTCTTCTGTGCTAGTGTCTTTGGTACAGAAAGATCTCTGCAAGTTACCAAAGGAGAAATGTAAACTCCAACCCAACCACACTTTGATCTACAATGGCATCCTGCCTGGAAGATGTGCTAGGACAATCCCTATGCTTCTAAGAGCTCCATCCTTGAGGACACACCCTGTCATCAGAGGCAAAACTTGGAAATCTTTTTTTTCTTCATTGAAGATATTTTTCCACATAATGTATTCTGATCATGGTTCTGCCCATCCCCTAACGCCTCATAGACAATCTCTACCTCCCCACCTTCCCAACTCCACACCTTCCTTTGCGTTCTCTCTTTAGAAAACAAACAGGCAAAGCCAAAAACAAACAAACAATAATAATAATAATAATAATAATATAATAATAATAATAATAATAATAATAATAATAAACCCAGCAGCAGCAACAACAGAACAAAAAATTAGGGAGTATGCAAACACATGACACACACACACACACACACACACACACACACACACACACACACACACACACACAAACCTCCAAAATCAAAAGCAATCAAAACACAAAATTGGAAACCATAATATTTTGAAAAGGACCAGTAAGGTTAAAAAGAATTCCCTAAACACAGCAAAATGAGACAAAAATCTTCAAAGATACCCTGGAATTTGCTTGTGTTGGGTCATCTAATGCTGGGCATAGGTCTTGCCCTTAACTGTGGTTTATTTACCCAATGAGCCTCCACTGGAGAAAACGAATTTTTCCTTTGCAAGTGGCTGTCAGTTGCGAATATCTTCTTGGTTAGTGTCTTAGTTAGGATTTCTATTGCTGTGAGGAGACATCATGACCACAGCAACTGACATGTTTATAAAGGAAAACATTTAATTGTGATGGCTCACTTACAGTTCAGAGGTTCAGTCTGCTATCATCATGGTGGGACATGCTGGTGCACAGGCAGACATGGTGTTAGAAAGGAGAGCTGTGTGTCTTGCAGGCAACAGGAACTGACCTGTCTCACTGGGTGTGGCTTGAGCACATAAGCCCTCAATTCCCGCCTCTACAGTGACACACTTCCTCCAACAAGACCACACCTACTCCAATAAGGCCACACCCCCTCTTAGTCCAGCTCCCTTTGGGGCCAGTTTTTTGAGCCTCCACTGTTAGGGATGGGATATCATGTCCACTTCTCCATCTCAGTGCTAGAGCCCCATCTGATTTGGACCTGTGCAGCCTCCCTGCACACTGCCAGTCTCTGTATGTCAGCTTCCTCTGTGTCTTTCATCCAGTGTTTCTCACAGTCTTTCCTCATCCACATAGCTTCCTGAGCCTTGAGAGAAGTGGATGAGGAAGACATCCCATTTAGGACTGAGTCTTTCAAAGTCCTTCGCTCTCTGTACGTTGTGCAGTTGTGGGTCTCTGTTCTCATCAATGGCACGAAGTAGCTTCTCTGAGGATGGCTGAGCGAGACATTGACTCAAGGGCGCAGAAGAATGTCATTAGGAGTAATTTTACTGCCGTGTTCTTTTAGCAGAGGAATAGTATTTAGAGATCTTCCTAATGCTGGAACTAGTGGCCTTTTGTTTTCACTTTGCTGGTTCCCACAAACTATGTAGCAGTTCTGGCTCTACTCCAGGTCACCCTGAGAGGCCTGCTGAAGATAAGATCAGTATAGTAGGGTGACCTCATGCCGGCTGCTGGGGAAGAGTGGGGAGGTCTGAAGCCAGGCAGGGCCTGCTGCCATGATCAGGGCACTGGAAGTAGATGTTACTGATGACCAGACAACTGGTTAGCACATTGCCCTTTGAGCCTGGACAGCAGCCCCATCTGTCTCCTCATTTCCTATTTCTGACATACTGTCAGTTTCCACTGGGGTCTTCTGTCTCTCGATCTCATAGCCCTGCTGGAGCATCCTGGGAGTCTGGTTCTATTCTGTCTTCACCTTCAGTATCCCCTCTTTCTCCTGGATGGAAAGTAGATGACTGTCAGCTCATTTTAGGAGTGTGGGGCGCAGAACTTTCTATTGCTTTCTCTCATTTCTGGAGGTGTGGGCCACACAGTAGAATTTCGCTCATAGCAGTGAAGAGCCAAGGCCCACACTGCTGCACAAATAAAGATAATTTAGAGTTAGATATCAAGGAAAGGCTGAGATATTAAAGAGAGGAAACACTATAGTTAAATTTTATTTAGTCTTTGTTTTGTTTTGTTTTATTTTGTTTTTTAGTTTTCTCAGCCTTGCTCCTCATGGCTTCTACTGTCTCATCTGTCTTTCTACGCCTGCCTTAAATACTCTCTTTTCCCAGTTGTTTCACATCCAGGTTAAGATTAAAGGCGTGGGCTACTACTATTTGGTAGTTAGCCTTGAACTCACAGAAACACAGAAAGATCTCTGTCTCTGGAGTTATGGGATTGAAGGCCTGGCACCACCATGGCCTGCCTGGGAGCCTGGAACTCCCTCTGTAAACCAAGCTGGCCTCAAACTCAGATCTGCTGGGATTAAGGGCACAGATCACCATTTCCAGTTGGGTGTAGGTCACCACTCCGGATATTCCCTGTACTGGGATTACCACCACTCTATGATCCTCCTGTATTGACTGTGGGTAGATCTCTTTGATATTTCAGACTGGTTTTTATTAAATATGAAACATATTGCCACACCACATATGCTCCTGAATCTACATCTCTCCTGTGGTTTGTTGCATGTAAGCAGAGCAATGGCTATCTAGCAAGGTCTGGGATCCAAGAGCTCCCAGAGTCTCCTGATCCACACAGAAGCTTGGACACACTTGAGCCAGGCAATTCCCTGAGTAACTCTGGTGTCCTTCCCAGTAAGCAGTCAGAACATTTTACTAATACCCTGATTTGCTTCTCAAAAGAGAATCTTGCAAAACAGCTCTCCAATTCAAGTAAGGAAAAAACACACAAAAATCCCCAACTCTTCAGGCATTTATTGACTGATTGTACTCTCGCCTTTATTTCAACACCTCATCTCTCCCTATTTGGAAATATCACTCACGCAAAAGCTTTAAGAAACTTAGATGGGTCGGAACTGTGGTTGTCGTGATAATTTGCGTCCTGGCTGAGGCCCTGTGTTCCAAGTTTTAGCCTGAATTACATATTTACAGCTGAGTTACAAGCCCTTAGAAAACAGGATTTATCATGGAAATGGTGACACGGCTTCACCCAGCCTGGAGTTCTTGGGGGCTGCAGTAATATACTGCAGAGAGAAATCAGATCATTAGTTAGTTATAAACAAAGGACAGAGGCAGTAAATTAGAAGAAGCATTTCGGCAGTTTCTTACGTATTTACGACAGCAAAATATGCAGCCGCGTTTTATTCCTTGAGATAGTATTTAAGCATTTCAGATTTAACATTCGTTTTCAGACATGGCCGCGCCATGCATTTTGAAGCCTTGGCCATTCTCGGCCTTCTGTAGTTTTATCTGTGATATTTTCTTCCTTCTCTGTTGCTCATTAGAAAAATGTTAAAAATCCATTTTGGTCTGATTAATAATAAAGCTGATCACATGTAACCTAATTTTCATTCAGGGCTGCCCCTGTCTGTGGAGTCATATACAAAGTGACCTTTGAATCGCCAGTGGACTCATAAAGTACAATAAGCACCATTGTCCTGTCAAAAATTGAAGATGTTTTACATCATTACAAAATTTAATGTTCCATCTTTTCAAATGCACTCCTTTTCAAAGGCCACATTCCAATTGAAGCTCATTAAAATCAGACTCAAGTTTCCTGTGGTGGGGATGAAGAGAGTTTCGCAGGCTATGGGAGGAAAATGAATCACTCTTTTAAAACAGATATGGTTACATATGAGTTTTGAAAGGTGAAGGGACGGGAGAGCCTCCGTTACGGGCCACAGTGAGGCTTTTGTACTGATAAAAACCAATCACGGTCTCCCAGATCTTTCCCCCTCCTCCCCCCAGATACACATACCCTGGATCCTATTTGCTTCTGAATAAATCCGTTTTCTAAATAAAGTTGTTTTAAAGTTCAGAGGTGGAATCTGAAGAGGGTTATTTAGGTGGCTGGGTAGAAGGTAAAAGCTGTAAAACCAGCCCAACAATTTCATATATTAAAAAAAAATATTTTTACACACACACACACACACACACACACACACACACACACACACACACACACACACACAAATATTACTCAGAGCTAGAGACCTGATCTTTCCAAAAGTCATTGTAGGTCTCTCGGGAAAGTGGGGGAATGGAATGGAAAGTCTGATCAGATAATGCTGCATTGCTCCCAGAAGCAGAAAGAGCATTTTAGCTAAGATCTGTCTCAGTAGCCTAGTGGGGACCAAGGAAGATCCTCAGGGCTCCCTGATCAGACTGTTACTCTGGCTTTCTGGACTTTTTGGCCAAAGATGCGATTGGTTTCTAGGTTTCACTGGTTCGTCCCCCTGATACAGAGGGTCTAGATTAAAAACATGCTTCTCACTCCAAGCCAGAATGTAAATGGCTCACTTCAAAGCCCAGAATGTATTTGTGCATCTCTCAAGAACCGGCTCTCTAGGTGGTACACACCTGTAACCTGCACTCCCAGGGAGGAGGCCTATGAGTTCAAGAGCAACCTAGGCTGCATAGCTAAGTCCTTTAAAATCAGGGCAGGAGAGATGGCTTGGCTCTGGCTGTTCTTGCAGAGGACCCAAATTCTGTTCTCAGCACCACGTTGGGCAGCTCACAACCATCTGTAACTCCAGTCCCATTGACCCTCATGCCCTCTTCTGGCCTTTCTGGGCACTGCATGTAGGTACTTCACATACAGATAAGCAGGCACACACATGAAAAATACTATAAAACCAGAAGGAATATCTAGGTCAGGAAATTGCCCACTTCCAAGCTCAGGAATCAATAACTTGTGGCATGACACTATTGACTTGGGAGATAAGCTTTAATATATTGATAATAATGGATAAATAGAAATGGATTTTTACCATTTTTTTTCTCATGAGAAGCAGAGAATGAAGAAAATATCAGAAATAAAAACTATCAAAGACCGAGAATGGCCAAGGCTTCAAAATGCACCGCGACCATGTCTGAAAATGTGTGTTTGATCTGAAATACTTAAATGTTATCTCAAGGGAAAAATGGGAGTTCCACCTGCCAGACAAGTGAATCATTCACATGACTCTGGCACTGTGTCAGAAGAGGGCTGCCTGGGTCTGGATGGCTCATCTGTGCCAAGCTTCATCATTATTTAGCACTAAGTAGAACTGACATTGCAGCCCAGTTGTACCATTTGTAGCTGTGCGACCTGCCTTAGCTCACTCAGCTCTACTGGGCTTCAGAGCCCTTCGAGGGACAGTGGTGCAGGTGCTCCCTGACTTCTGCTAGAATTACACCCCTGTAAACCAAATGCGTGTTGAAAACGTCATAAAGAGTGGGGTCTGGTGCCACAGACTTGTAATATACTTACTATTAGTGAGACCAAGGCATGGAGACAGCAAGTTTAAGGACTGTCTAGATAACTTACTGAAACCCTGTTTCAAAGTTAGACAACAACAACAACACACACACACACACACACACACACACACACACACAAAAGAAAAAAACCACAAAAAACCCACCCAAAACACTATGCTTACATAGTCCAGTAGTAGAGGAGTGCCTGCCTATAAATCAGTTTTAGGAAACAGGAGTGTGGCTGGTAGTGGAATGCCTACCTAGTATCCCCCAGGGAGGGGCTGGGGTATGGCTCAGTGGTAGAGCTCCTGCTTATAATCCCCCAGTGAGGGACTGGAAGTGTGGCTCAGTGGTAGAGCCCCTGCCTAGGATCCCCCAGTGAGGGGCTGGGGGTGTGGCTCAGTGGTAGAGCCCCTGCCTAGAATCCCCCAGTGAGGGGCTGGGGTGTGGCTCAGTGGTAGAGCCCCTGCCTAGAATCCCCCAGTGAGGGGCTGGGGTGTGGTTAAGTGGTAGAGCCCCTGCCTAGAATCCCCAGTGAGGGGTGGGGTGTGGCTCAGTGGTAGAGCCCCTGCCTAGAATCCCTAGTGAGGGGTGGGGTGTGGCTCAGGGTAGAGCCCCTGCCTAGAAATTATCAGAGAGGAGCTGAGGTATGGATCAGCAGTAGAGTGCTTGACTAGCATGAGTAAGGCCTTGGGTTCAATTTGTGTTACCAGAGAAAAAGATGAGTGTCATTGAAATACATTTTATAAGCACAGAGTACCATGTTACTTATATTCCTCACCACCTTGGCAAACACTGACACAAACAACTTACAAAGAAAAGAAAGTGTACTTGTGTCCATGGTTTCAGAAGTTCACTCCATCTTGGAGAGGAGGGCATGGCAGAGCAGAGTAGTTCACATCATGGCTGCCAGGAAGTAGAGAGAGAGCAACAGTGGTACCCTCTTGGCTCCATTCATCCCTTACTGTCTGTGCCTCGGTGAGCCTCCCCCCCTCAGACAGTCTTCTTCCAGATATATCCTCACAGGCATACCTTGAGGTGTACCTCAGTCCTTTGGCTCATTCCAAGCCTAGTGAAGTTCACAGGGAAGATAAACCTTAACCATACTGCAAAGTGTGACATGAGGCTACAGCCAGGCATGGTCTTCGAATGCAGAGCCTGTGTTACCATAGAGGCCTGAGCAGTTATGGTGGCGTACTGAGTATCATGACAGCATAGCACACTGCAGGGATTGGTTGACTACCCTCTGTGACTGCACAGCTGATCAGAAAGTAAGTCCTTTCATCTCAAGAGAGTGTCACCGAGTGCTACACACACACATCCAAATTCACAATGTGAAGTGCAGCTCTTGCTTATGTATGATTATAGATTTCAGAAATGCTAAATTGAATGATCACAAGCCCTGGGACATCCAAAGTATGAACCTGGTATGACTGCATAAGATTATGTATATTAAGGGTTTAGCCTCATATCTGGGATGTATCTCTTTACCTTTAGGTGTGTGTTCTGCCTTGTGGTAGAAGTGATAACATCTGTAACTAATCCAGAAAATCAACAGCTAATTCATCTCCTTAGTGAGTATAAGCTTGGCTATAGAGCTAAACAGTGGTTAGCCCCTCACCTCAGTAACTTGCAACTAGCATAGGGTGGTTATGATAGAGCTGTAACAGTTAGCTACCACTGTGTAACAAACACCCACAAACTAAGTGGTTAAAATAGCAGAAATTTTTACCCTTCAAAATCTTTGGGTTAGTGGGTGATTCTGCTGATACAAGCTGGGCTCAGCTGACTTTAATTGGACCTATACCTCTGTCAGTAGCTAGAAGGTCAGTGAGAAGTGGCTGGCCTATGGTGGTTTTGGCTATGGATGAATAGTCCTGTACCATGTGGCCTCTCGTCCTCCAGAAGGTTATCCTGCATTTGTTCTCAGCTCAGAAGCTCCTTCAAGAGAATAAATAGAAATGCCCAAGTTTCCATTTTGTTTGTATTGTTAGCTACCGTCTCATTGGCCAAAGTCACCCAGCCACCTAGGTTCAGTATGGAAAGAGATTAATAAAGGGCACGTCTGGGGAGAGACATGGAGTTTATAGTCACCTGTGTAATATCACCCACCAAGTCCCCAAGGTTGTAATCGGGACTGAGGAGTTGTCCAACAGGAAATAGTAAGATTAAATCACCAGCACCCACATGAAGAGCCAGGATTTTAACGTAATCATAACATTGTAGGGAGCAGAGAAAGGAAGGTCACTTGGGTTTACTGGCCAGAAGCTTAGCTCCAAGTTCAGTGAGAGACCCTGCCTCAAAGTAATATGGGCGAATGTGACAGAGCAGCGTACTGGATGTCTTCTGGCTTATGCACATGTGAATGGGCACAGACACCTCACACAGATGCACACACAGACACAGACACACATGCACACGTGCGCGCACACACACACAAAGAGAGACAGACGAGACAGAAAATGGGGTGTGGGAGTGGATGGAGGTTAGGAGTTTTATCAAATGCCACAAAAGGCATTTAACCCCGTTAGTTTCATGGTAGTATCATGAGATCCTGTTATGTCCTCATGATGTGTTCTAAAGTCCTTCTAAAAGCTGTCTGCTTCCAACCCTCTTGGATCCTTCTTTCACACGAGAAAAATGCCCCTGACTCTCCATGCAGTAAGCATTCTGTTATAGGGATGTCTTGAAAGAGTTTGCAGCCCCCTGTCTGCCTGCTTGTTCCCATTCCCAAGGTACATGCTAGGTCTTTAGGGATGCTCCTGCTGAATAGGAGGCCCTTGTTCGTTCTCTCTCTTCTGGCTTCTTCCTCTAACCCATTCTTGCCAAGTGCCTCCAGAATGAACTGTGTGTTTTAGTTCCTCTGAGGAAAGTCCACACAGACCTGAGCCCTGGTTCACCTCTGTGCCTTCTGGGTTTGCATTGTGGTGGAGTATCTGCCTGAAGATGCCTAGACTCTATAGTGGTTGCCCAGTATGTTCTATGCCATCCCCGATAGATAGGAAATGGTTGGGGCACCAGCATCGGAGTTTGAGATGGGTAGCATGGATGTATTCAGAACATGTATGATGAGATGCTTGAGATGTATGCCTGTCTTAATGCTCTATGGCCATGAAGAGATACCACAACCACAGTAACACTCATAAAAGAAAGCATTCAGTTGGGGCTTGCTTATAGTTCAGAGGTCACAGTGGGAAGCATTGCAGCATACAGGCAGACATGGTGCTGACGTTCTGAAGGAGCTGAGAGTCCTTTATGATCAACCACAGGCAGCAAGAAGAGAGAGACACTGGGCCTGGTTTAAACTTTGAAACCTCAAAGCCCACCCCCACCCTCCCCCCGTAATAACAAGGTCACAACTACTCCAGCATGGCCACATCTACTCCAACAAGGCCACACCTCCTAATCCCTCTCAAGTGGTACCACTCCCAATGGTGGCCATTTTTTACTCAAATGCCCACAATGCCCAAGCAAACATTCTATCACCAGGTACCTGTGTACATCTGTGACATGGCATGGAGGGGCTAGTAACCAGTTTCTCTCATCCAATTTACCAAAAGAGGGCTGGGTAGAGTCTGGGGTTCTGAAGGATCCACTCTCTTTTTAGCAGTAGCTTCTCAAGCTAGGAACTAGCCGACTAGGTTCAGGCTACCATGATAATAGGAGAGGCTTAAGAGAAAATGGAGGCTCTAGAAAATTCCAGCCCATCCCCAGGCCTTATAGGAGGCTTTATATCTTTTCTTTCTCCTGTCTGGGACCTCTTTGTCACCTGGGTGTCCACAGCTGTCAGAACAAGCCTGCTGCTGGCCCTACGATAGCATGTGCAGAACTCTGGGTCACAGGCTTCTGCAGGTCAGATGGGGAAGCTGTGCCTGTATGCATGGGAATGGAGTCCCAGCATTTCCTAAGACCCCCCTAGGGACCTGTGGGTCCTCCTTTCATGTATAAATAGCTCCACAGAAGAATTTATTGCAACTCCGAAGATAGGAACATTCACAGCTTTCTTTAGAGTCCTCTAGATCTGGAATCCACATGGCCCTAATGCGTGTGTGACTTTTGGGTCCACCATGACTACTGACAATGCCGGATGGAGGCGATTGAATGGAGGAAAGGGTTTATTTCAGCCCATTGCTCTGGAAGGTGTCAGTCTATCCTGGCAGGCATAGTTCATGACATCCAGTGTGTGGCAGAAGCTGCATGGTAGTAAACCAGAAAGCCGACAACAGGACAGGAAGTGGACAGGGACAGCCTTGGCCCCAAGGACGTATGCTCCGTGACCTGCTTCCATCAGCTATACTTTACTTTCCAAAGTTTCTGGAACCTCTCAAATAGGACCACCAAATCAAGCATTCAAAACACAAGCCTCTGAGGGACATGCCAGACCCACACCATGATACACAGCAGAGTGGTTCTTAGAATCAACCCCACTCAATTTAGATGAGGTCTTTAGGGGGGGAGGGAAAGTACTAAGTCATAAGCTCAACTCTTCTTCTCTGCCTGAGAATTTATCATGGAACTTACTTGTTTCAACGGAAGAGTCTCCAAACCCAGAAAGGGCTCCTTCCTACAAAGATGGCTTTTGTTTATATCCCTGCTAGCAGGGACCCATCCATTCTATGAGTTTTATCTGCTCTTGGAAAATCCTGAAGCCCATTAGTGAGGAAACAGGCTGAGAAGCACAGTAGCAGACCATCAACTTCCACAAAGAAAGGGGTTCTCAGGGTTTTTATAGTTCCTGATTCCACGGGTAATAGCTAGGGGATACAGTTCTGATCAATTGGGAACAGTTTATATTCATGCTGTAGTCCCTATGTTACAGTCAACGATGACCTGGTTTCTCTCTACCTTGGGGAAGCCTCTATTGCTCTCAGGGGCCTATGCCATGACGAGGTGACACAAGGTGATTCCATGGGCCTCAAGAGAATTGGTCATCCCAGGCCTTATTTGAAGGAGATTTATTTCACAGAGTAGAAATGTTAAGGCAGAGGCGAGTGGCAAGGGAGGGGGGTTCAAAGCAAGCTGGCACTGAATAGCGATGGTACAGAAGAAGGGGGCTCAGTGCATTCTGAAGACTCCAAAAGTGGTCTGAGGGCTGGCTGCAGTGGTAGGGAGGCTTGAGATGAGAGGAGACAACAGGCTTCTTTGCACAGTGGCTTCCAGGAGATGGAATGGGGATTGAGTATGTTATGTGCACGCAGGCATCGTGACCCACAACAGCTCATCCTACTCCTCAAGGGACGTGCCACACAGGAAGTGCACAGAAGTGGGGCTCCGAACAAGTCTGTTTTCTCAGGCAGAACTCTGAAATGCAGTCCACACTGCTCTGCAGGAGGTTCCCAACAGGTACAAGAACTCCTGTCTACCGCTCCAAAAGAGGTTCAGCCAGACAACACCATTTATCTCCTGTGTTATTTGCACTCAGTCCCTCCCATATGAGGGATCTGTGGTAAGAAAGCTGTTGGTGAAGGTGCTGTGTGTTCAGGCTGGGTGTGATGAAAATGTGTCTCCTGCCAGTGGGATTTTTTTTTTATTTTATTTTTTTGCTGTAGTGTTAACTTTACTCGTGATTAAATAAAAGTGTGTTAATCTCTGCATGTGGATATCCACTTATGCAAAGTGCAGTTCAAGGAAAGCCTTGCAGCTTGTCCTGGCCTAGTCCATGCCCAACTGCCCAGCTTCCTCTTCTTCTTCCTCCTCCTCCTCTTCCTCATCCTCTTCTTTTTTTTATTCTGTTTTAGGTAACTATTTCTAGTCCACACAAGTTCATATTCTCAGTCTTCATACCTTTCAGGGTATACCTTGGAGATACTTGTATCTGGGGATGCGGGGAGGATTATTCTTTCCAGTCTATTTTTTCATTCAGATAAAAATTACCTATGGTAGTTTGGATAGGAAATGTCCTTCCACAAAAGCTCATGGATGAAACATTTGGTCCCCAGTTGGTGGGTACAGGCCTTGAGAGGTGACTGATCAGAGAGACTCTTACTTTCTCAGAGGATTAAACATTGATGAAATAATAATCTGATGGCCTTACTGTCACGCACTGGGAACAAGGTGACGAAGGGCAAGAGCTTGACAAGATGCCTATTGGTGGCAACTCAAGAGCACCAATTTCAGTGTCGGCAGTCAGTAGGTCTTAAGAATATTAATTGGGACTTTTGAAGAAGCCTCCTTGTTCACAGGGACTATTTAGCCTAGGGTGAAATGGATCTTACCAAGCCCTCCATGAATCTAGAATCCACACAATACCCACGCCAAGCTAACCACAGCCTCATTGCTCTAAGCTGTCCACTTTCATGGCTAACCATGTCACACCCTTCTCATCTCCACTGGGACACTGTCCCAACTCTCGTGAGATGCAGACTACTCTAGTGTCACTTCCTGTCCTCTTCTTACCATCTTCCAATGCCTATGTGGAGCCTCACATCCTCCAGTAAACTTTTTATGTTGAATCTAGGTAAAATGAACTTTCTCCCCATTGACCACTCAAGAAGATTCTCTGATCTGCAGGACTCAGGTTGCCATCACAAATGTCAACTTCAACATTAGGGAAGTGCGTGGCCTATTGTCTATATTTATTCAAGAAATGGACATTGTCCTTGTACAGAGAAGTCAGCAGGACAAGACACCTCACCCTCAACATGCCTGTTTCCTTCTGGTTCTTGCATTTAGTTAGCTTGGAGCCCAACACTGCACTTAATAGCAACATGTCTTGGGGCGAGTGTTAAGATCTTTTAAAAACTGAGTTTGATGCTACACAACCCAGCACTGTGCTCAAGTTCAATCAACCTTACCATCTCCTGCTTGGCTTGCTTCTGTCCCTGAGTACAAAAGATCCTGGCAGATAATGAAGCCCCTCTAATCTTCTACAGAGATGAGAAGGGAGGTTGGCACCTTCCCAGTTGGGATCCAGTAGGGCATGGGTGGATAAAATCCCTCACCTCCCATCCCATAGCATGCTCATAGTCACACAGGGCTTTTCAAGTCCCTGACTCTGACATTTCAGGAGCATGACTGAAATTCAGAACCAAGTGCACAGAGTAGCTGAGTAAAGTAACTGGAAGAAAAACACCCCCCCCCACACACACACCATGCCTTTTTGAGGGCCAGAGCTAGGGACGTGGCTCAGTGATAACAGTGCCTGTCTAGCAGGCAGGAAGACCTGGATTCAATGTCCAGTACCACAAAAAACAAAACCAAATAGACAATAAGCCACTTTTGATTACCAATCCAAAGAACTACACAGGTTCCAAGCTTTTTTTTTTTTTTTTTTTTTTTTTCTGTCACTTGGTACCATTTCCAGGAGCACGGTCTTTAGAAAAGCTCTCTTAGCTAGCCAGCTTCTAGAGGACAGTCATAAACTGGTAAGTTATTTGCAACCCCCTAGAAACTACTGTGCCTTCTGGAAATCAATTCTATTTGAACACAGCCTGCTTTTCTCCTTCCTGTAAAATATTGTGTGGATTGAGAGGACCCTGGGTGTCTCATGGCATTTCATATGCAGTATTAGAGTCCAGGAACATTTGTCAACATTATATAATAATCTATGATCAAAACACTAAAACTTGTCAACTCCCAGAGACACCTGCATTCTAACTTTACAATTGAAACTCATTTAAAAGTAAATGAAAGTCAAGAGGATGAGATTCAATTAAAATTAATTTAAAGTATGGAAAAAAATGACTCACAGTGATATAAATCTGCACACTGTTATTGCCCACTTTATCTTATCCTATGTGGGGCTCTCTCCGACAACAACAGGGGAGCCTTGCAGGTAGCAAAGGGCATACCGAATGCAAATCACCGACACTGGTCCACGTGTATCTTGGGAAAGGTTTTATGGAGCAGGTAACCAAATCCAGGCCCTTGGTTTTTAGGTAAGTGTTCTATCACTGACCTAACCCCCCTGGCCTTGGCTTTGCGGGACAGGGTCTCACATATATTTCAGGTTAGTCTTGAACTCCTGACTCTCCTGCCTCCGTCTCTCCTGAATGTTGAGGTTGTAGGCGCTTGCTTCCACACCCAGGTTTGGGAAAAGGGCAGAAAGGGCGGAGGGTATGTTTTTGCTTTTGGTTTTTACCGTTGCTGATCCTGAGGTTTTTATTTCTATCATCCCTCCTTTTCTGGACAAAGGCATAACAGAAATCCAATTTGAAATCTTTCAACTTTTGAGTATGCATGCAATTTCTCCTGATAGCAGGATCTCAGTAGAGAAATTAACTTCAATAATCTATGGATTACAAGACATATCAAGTCTTCAAAGCAACCCAGTGTTAGATCTATTCTCAGAAGGGTTTAAATGACATTAATAGTTAACCACAGTGATAGGATTTTACCAACTCAGTCGGGATCTGTGGGTGCCCCCTACCCATCCACCCAACCCCCATTTCTCAAAGCCTTTCAGTTAAGACATGCAGCTTCTTCTCCACTCACTGTATGGCTCCCGGAGCGCACATCTCCAGTGATGCTCGGCATCAGTTTCGAGCCCAGCAGGCATGGTAGGTGACAGATGACAAGCAATGGCCTCTTCACTGTCCTGTGAAGCCCTCATCCTACATCTGTTACTCACACCCTTGACTGTTGATTGAGCTATTGATTTTCAACTTGGTGTACCCTTTAGATTGTTACCCCGCCCCCCCCCCCCACCAAATTCCTGATCTCATGTCTTAAGGGACAACATTGTGCAGGATAGCTTGTTCTCTGGAGGCCATTGCATCAGTCCCAGGCCTGATGAAGTTAAATCTGGTCTTGTGATTGTAACTTACCTGACTAGGTGGATGCATGCATGGCCTTGCCACAGGTGGCTCTTTTACTTGTGGTACCCAGCTTCTTCCTGTGGGAGCCCCAACTCATTCTCCTAGGACCCAGCTGCAAAGTGCATTCAATCTTCATCCAATTGCAACACGTGGCTTCCCCCGAGCTCTCTCCAGCAGCAGCTGTGCCTTGAATCACAGTTGCACCTGCTGGGATGGAGGTCAAATTGCTTAGCCTGCGATCTTTACCGGCTCATGTGGTACAGCGGTTGGGGGCCCGTTCAGGCGAAGAGCAAGCCCTTAAGCAGAACAAGCAGGGAGTTCTGGTGCCTGCACTCAGGCACCACTCACTGTGCAGTGACATGCCAGATGCAGCCCCGAGGCAGGATTCTCTCCAGTGTGTCATCAGAACCGCATGGAAGAAGCCGGGTGTCCTGATCGCAGTGATGACCGACAGGACCGAGGTCTCATTTGCACAGTTTTGGATACCCATTTCAATAAAAGATCCATGGGGCAGGGGAGGGTTTAAGCAGCAAGAGTATATGAGTTCTGGGGTCACAGGAGGTAAGTTTCCCAGTGTGGGTCGTATGCCACTCACTGAGTGTCACTGAAAGTCACCATCTGCCCTGGGGAATGCATCTTTTCTCCATTCTTTTCTCTCTCTCTCTCTCTCTCTCTCTCTCTCTCTCTCTCTCTCTCTCTTTTTTCTTCTGGATTGAAATCCCAAAGAAAACAGCATCCCAGTGCTTCCCCGCCTTAACACCTCTCCACCGTCTGTTAATCACAATTTTTAACCTAGAGGGAGAAGGTCTTAGGCCTGGAGCCTTTTCAGACGCTTGATTCCAGCTGGAATTTAATAACACTTTTCTATTTCATTGTTTCGTTGGTGTGACTGTTTTCTAATTATGTCAAGTAGCACTGGGTTTCCACTTCTGGTTTTGATATAAAGCTTTCTTTCAGAATAGATTTAGTAAAACGTAATGAGAGCGTTTTCTCTAAGGGGAGGAAATGGTGGCACCAGTGATGGTGATACTATCATTAGGCCAGGCCCAGCACAGGGCTGCAGTCTGGAGCTTCTCGGGGCTGAGACAGGAGGATCATACATTCCAGGTCTGACTGGGCTAGAGAACATTCAAGGCTAGCTTGTATATTAGCAAGAACTTGCCTCAAAAAATAAAGGGGTGACGGTGGTGACATAGCATAGTTCTGTGAGAACTATCTGGCAATTCAATAGATTATATGGGGGAGGTGCTGGGAGCATAACCCGGATGGAGAGGGATGCCTACCTCGTGAGTTTCGTTCATAGTACAAGAGAGGACAGAAAGGAGGGAGGGAGGAGGTGGGGGGATTGATTCTCAGAGTCACATAGGCATCATGAAGAAAGCAGAATAACATAGAAGCATAATTTGAAAATTCTCTGATAGAAGGTTTAGCCAAAACAATAGTCTTTTCAGGAGTTTTTCTGAGGGCAGATGTTGTGGTGAAATGTGGGTGTGTCTGTGAATATGTTGAAAAGTTATCTGAGACCTGAGAACTGAGTCCAGAGCTAAGTAGGAGGCATCAAGTTAAGGTTCAGCTTGAGAGACTTAAGACAGTGCCCTCTCCTGTCCACCAGACCCGGGCAGTGTTGATGTGAACCATGACAGTGCCATGGAACACCTCACAGTCTCCTTTATCTGCTATACCTGGATCTCTGTGCCCTCTACAGATAGCAGGACATTCTCATTTCTTCACTCCAGCAGATGTGTGGTCAGAGGACACACATGGTGGCCTCATGGCCAAGGTCATTCCTCCCGAGGGCCCTGGATATTGGAGGCCTGGTGTCTGTGGCAAAGGAGAGAGCAGGAGCATACCCTTTTATAGTTTTCTTGGCTCTTGGAGCCTTGACCTGGCCTAGTGGCTTGGGAAGGATCAGGTGATTCTTCATCTTGAAAAATCGGATCTCATGGAGGATTTTAACCCCGCTGCCCAGGCATGCATCATCAGCCTCTGTTGTCTCCTATCATGCCCAGATAGATAGACAGAGACGAACTTCTCTTTCTTGAACAGCTCAGCCTTAGGAGGACCTGAGCAGGGACCTCACAGTCCTGTCTATACACTAATCAGTGCTTCTGGAAAGCTTTTCCAGGGCTCCTGGCTACAGAGCGAGCAATGGAAGCAATGGATTTATGTGCCTCAAAGAGCCTTACTATCCAATTTTTCTTCCCCCTCCCCCTTCCTTTATTCTCTTCCCCTTTTTTCCTCCCTCAGATAGGGCTTAGATTTGTATCCCAGCAGGCTGGCCTCAGAACCCACATCCTGACTCATCATCTCCCACAACACACCCCTCAGGGCCTGCATTTGCACAGATGCACCTAATGTCTGTAAGAGGCTCTCCCATATCCAGCTGCTTTGAGAGGGGCTAACCATTGGTAAAGCAGCTGATAAAAATTGGCAGAGAGTAGGAGAAATCACAAGTTTCAGGTGGGTCTTGAATTATCTGGTTTCTTGTGTGATGGATAAGGAGAGCTTCCAGGATGGATGGATCTCTGACCGTTGAACCAGGGATTATTCCAAGGAGCAGCACAGAGTCAAAGACAAATGCATCCATTCATTTGGTGGAAAAGAATTTAGACCCAAAGCAACACAAATGAGACCCCACCCACGGGCAGAGGCTCTCACTGCTGACATGCCCTCCTGAAGGATGCTGCTGTTGCTGCTGTCTCCTATCTCCTTTCTTAACCACCCTGCTCTACTGCTCCTCACTGACTGGTGTGTCTGAGTCACAGACACCTTGGGCAGGCATTTGGGAAGAGAAAAAAGTCAGCAGTGGGCTTCCCATTGTAAACTGCCATTTTGTTAAACTGTACAAAAAACGCACCCACCTTAGAGAAGAGCTCCACCCTTGAGAGGATTTTTTCCAAGGTAATAAGGTGGCCTTAGTAAACTTTCTGGGGAAACTTTCCAGAGCTTAGGACACACTCAGTGAGCAGCTACGGATGCAGTGCCCCAGCACCTCGGAAATCATTTGAATATTTATAAATTTAAGTATTTATTTTCATACTAAAATTAAAGCTCTATTGTCTTGCAACTAACCTGCCTTGTTCTGCCACCTCCAAAACAAAACCTTCTCCAGTGTGATAACCTTTATTTATAGATGGCAATAAGCATATTTAGAAATATTATTATTCATGACCCTTGCACTAAATATCATAATCAGAATACAGATGTGCAGGGTAATTGCCATGCACAAGTCACTATGCATCAAATTCTTGCAAAGCAAAAATAGCATCCCTTTTGGGATAAATTATCCATTGGTAGTGCATAAAGGTATCAGGGTGGCACCAAGGATTTCTAACAGAACACAGGGAGACTGTTTAAATCAAGGAATACCTGATGCCTGGAAATTTCCCATTTATCTTTTTTCTGCATATTTAAACAGTTTCTTTGCCAGACTCCCTTTTAGGATGTGGTATGGAAATAGGGTGAGTAGGGGTGTGTGTGGTTGGGTCAAGGTCTCTGTGTTGGTTAATTTTCACTGTCAACTTGCACACCCTAAAGTCACTTGGGAAGAGGGCATCTCTAGGACCGCCCAGATCAGAATTGTCTGCGGCCATATCTGTGAGAGATTGTCTTCTTAATTGGTGACTTGTACAGGATAATCCAGTGCACTGTGGGTAGGTAGGGCACCATCTCTAGGTAGGTGAGTCCGGGTTGTATGAGAAAGCTGGCTAAGGAGCTGCAAAGGTGAATCAGCCATTAAGAGCACTGGCTGACCTTGCAGAGGACCCTAATTTGGTTCCCAGCACCTACACGGCAGATCATAACTCTGTAATTCCAGCTCCCAGGAATCTGTTTGTCTCATCTCTTTGGGCACTAGGCACGTATCTGGTGCACATATGCACATGTAGGGAAATACTTATATGCATAAAATAATAAATAAATACTAAGAGATAATAAAGCCAATATCTGGACAGAGGTCAAAACAGTAATAAACATCCTTTCCTGGTTTCTGCTCCATTTCCTGCCTTGAGTTCTGTCAGTGACAGACTGTGACCTGGAAGCATAAGCGGGAAAAAAAAAAAAAAAAAAAACAACAAACCCTACCTCCTTCAAGTTGCTTTTGACCATGGTATTTATCACAGCAACCGGAAGCAAACTAAGAGGGTCTCTTTTGACTCCCCAGCCCCCTTGCCAGAGGAAGAATGCTGATTTCCAGATAAGCACCACGCTCAAGCTCGGCTCACTAACTGACTGAACAAGATATGGTCACACTTTACACTCCCTTTCGTAATGGATTTTCATGTTTATGAATCCTAACTGGCTGTGGAAATAGAAAGCAAATGTCTTATAATCACAAATATCTTTTGGTTCTTTATTTTTTTCTAAACTCAAAGATTAAATCAACTTAACCCCCCCCCCCCCCCCCCCCCCCGCAATTTACCAGCAAGTTCATGGTTATAGAAGGATGATAAATGGTCAGGTGATGGACATATCCGCTGTGTAACTGTTTACTGAATTCTGATAAGTGATCACTGGATATAACACATTTCTCAGTTAGGTGTTACATGAATAATTGGTATATTAAAGAAAGTGTGAAATAAACAGGTATAAAGCTTGAAATGCGTTTACTATTTGCTGAGGGTTTCCATGCCCATGCCATTTAGAAGCCATCGTCAAGTTCAGCCTCTTTACTGTGTAGCTGGAGCAGAACCTTCATTAAACCTGTTGTTAAAAAAAAAAAAATCCTTTCGAGCAAATGTTCTGGGTGCTTGTAACAGCAGCCTTTGGCACAGGAATGTGACACTGCTTCAAAACCATGAGACCTCAAGCTGGTGCGAGGTCCTCCATCCCCAGTAGGAGGCCCTGGTACTCGCGGCTCTAATGGGGGGGGGGGGCAGGAGCTGATCAGTCGTCTTCCATTCTCTCATCCCGCTGCTCCCCTATGTTATATTCTCCTGCTTTGCATCAGATCCTCTCCCAGATCTTCTCCCAACCCTCAATGACCTTTGAGGCTATCTGGTCACGGGAGCCAAGGTCTTCCCATGTGGTTGGTCCTCTGATGATTTGGAAGGAATGATGTAATTGATGGATTGAAGCTTTCAAAATTGAGCTGCCCAGACTTAGGAAGGAAGAGGAAGATTTAGAAGAGGAGGAAGGAGAGGAGGAGAGAGGAGGAGGGCAGGAAGGAAAGGCAGAAGTGGCTGGACTTAGTGGAATCGTCAATCGTCCTTGGAGAAGAACCAGCCACTTTATACCTGTCCCCTTTGCTCAGTGTCAAATGACTTCCGTTTACTAAAAACCAAGTGTTTCCAAACAGTGAGACAGAACGAAGCTGTGGTACCGAGGCCAGATTTTGTAGAAAGCATCAGATACGCAAATTCTCTTAATGGCTTTAGGCTATTCCATTTCCTGGGAAGGGCAATCACTACATGTTGATACTATGTTTAATAGCTACTCCACATACACCTGATCATCTCCATTGCTGTCAGCAGCCAGGTGCTCCGCACACCTTCTGTGTACCTTCTGGGGACAGCTGCAAAAAGTGGGCCCTTTATCTGCTGGACTCAGGAGCTGCAGGTACAGCCCTCTACTGGCCTTCTCAGGCTCACCCTGCTCGCCTCCTTCCTCCGGACCTTCCCCCTCACTGGCTGCTGTCTTTCTTTCTTTTCTTTTTTCTTTTTGCTGGACTCTCCACACGACATTGACTATGACGGATTAAGTGGCTGATTTGACCAGATCATTAGACCTCTGTCCCCAGGATGCCAGTGGAGCCTGCTGCAGAGTTTAGGGGTACATTCGGGGCTTTCTGATGATCCCACTTTCCTTGAAGGAGACATTGAGCTGGCCCTGCCTCCTTTTCCCTTCTCTCTCTATTTTTTTTTTTTTTTTGGTCCTGCCATCCCCCAAAAGAGACTACCATGTCTTAGAATCTATATTCAGCTCAGTGAAAACAAAGCCAGTTTTGGAGCTGGCCTGCCTTGGAGAAGCAGGGGAAGATGACTGGATACAGGGTTGAGATATGGAACTGCAAGCACGTCCTAACTGCTTCTAGAAATTCTCTCTTCCTCTGACACCTCATGTTGCACCCCGGAAATGGCATGCACATATGCTCCTATTACTGGTGGTCTATTCATCCTTTAGGATGAGGCTATGCTCCGCAAGATGCTTTCTTTTGGGGCTGGAGCATCCCAGGGCACAGCCTAAATGAAGTTCTCAGAGGGCAGCGGTCAGGAAACACAGAGCCCGAGACTATATGGAAAAAGAGCAACACATCAGGTGAATTTGGTGTATCTGGCTTCTGTGCTTGGTTCCCTGTGGATTGGCCTCTGACCCCAGTTTGTTCTCAGGTAAAGGAGGGAATGGGCTCTGCCCCCTCAGCTTCCATTCCCGGGGAGGTGCTGATAGTGGTGTCATTCTGCATTCTAAGATGGATTGTAGTTATTTGTCCCTCCTGTGCCAGCTATAATCTGCTCTTTCCCAGTGGTTTTTCTAGATAGTTCGTTCAGGATTCTCAATCTGTAGGATGTTATCCACTTACTTGATGCTTGTGGGGCATGTGCAAGGCCCTATACCTCCTCTTGGTGGTCCTCCCCCACATCCCTGTCTCTAAATTACTTGGGGGGAGTACAGCACGTCTCACAGTGGGCCCAATTCTCTGTATAAGGTGTGGCCAGTAAAGAGCGGTCACTTGAGGTTCAGGTGATGGAGAAAGACAAAATGAGGCCCCATGAGAAGGAAGAATGGAGTCAGGAGAGGAGGAGCCGTATCCCCAGGATTTCCTGCTTCAGGGCTCAGAGCATCTCAGGGGTTTGTGCCCTTCTGTGACCATGAGCTATTTCCTCTCAGGACCAAAGCAAAGATCATCTGTGGGACACACTGCTCCTCCTGCTTACAGACCTAATGCAGTGCAGCTATTTTAGGCAACCACTTAAATAAAAGCCTATTTGACTAAAACGCCACAATATATTCCAGAAAATGACAGCGAAAGGGCAGAGCCTTTTCGAGGAAAAGGAGGAAAGAGACAGAGAGAGAGAGAGACAGAGAGAGAGAGAGAGACGGAGGGAGGGAGGGAAGGAGGGAGAAAGAGGAAAGAGAGAAGAAACTGCAAGCTATTCACTTTTCCTTTGTACCTCATAATAAAAGAAACTGACTGACTGCTTCAAGTGACACATTAAAAGATGTATGTATCGTGGCTTTTAAAAACACAATTAGATAACACCTTGTCAAATACTTATATTCTTTGTTGACAGCCTGGAGCGCAGTCACAATCGCAGCACAGCCATGGGGGCAGGTGTCTCCCTGTGACACGCTGGCAGCCGAGTCAGCCATTTCTCAGAAATGCTAGTGTTTACCACCTTAATCATCAATCCGCATCTAGTCACAACAATAAGTCAGAAGGAGCATTAAATTATACTTGTTCAGCCCTGATGAGTTTGAACTGTTTTGCTGAAATTAACTGAAGTAATTATCTATTTTTCTAAAGCTGCAAAAAAGAAAAAAAAAAGTAGCGATGTTCTGAGGGAGGAAGAGAAGCATCACAAAGTAACGGGCCACAGACTATTTAAGGAAACTTGGATTTTTTTTTCCCCCTTTTTCCTTTTGGGTCTGGTGGCCACATAGGTTATATGAGGCTGTGAGATGAAGCAGCTGCCATATGGTATGGAATTATTTAGCTGGGGACGAGCATCAAAACAAAACAGAATCATTGGTAGACATAAGGCTGTCTCTGAGTGAGTGGATTTCTCTCCATCCACTTGGGTTGACCTGGGGGGCAACCCCATTGCATTCTGGGGCCATTTCTGTTTGAAATTCAGAAGGTAACGACTCATGAGTTTAATTCCCTAGAGCCGGGTGGAACTCTTCTGTGGTGTGTTTGTTTCCTTTTAAAGACATTTTTATTTGTGTGTGTGTGTGTGTGTGTGTGTGTGTGTGTGTGTGTGTGTGTGTGTGTGTGTGTGTGTGTGTACACATGCATGCATGTGCTTGGAGGCTAGAAGAGAAACATCAGCTCCCTTGGAGCTGAGCTAGAGTTTAGGCATTCATGCTGAGAACTGAACTAGGCTTCTCTAGAAGATCAGAAAGCAATCGTTAACTGCAGAACCATGTCTCCAGCCCCTCTATGGATTATAGTAATCTCTATGTAGACCAGGCTGGCCTCAAACTCACGTTACCCTCACCCTCCACCTCCTGAGTGCTGGGGTTAAAGGAGTACACTACCATACACGATGCCTCTGTGATTTCTTAACATGTCTTGGTAGCCCCCCATTCCTGGACTAAGAGGGCACATTAGCCACCATAAAGTTACAGCTACCTCTCAGAGCTCAAAGTTCATGGTCCCACGGGCCTCTTTTGTATGGCCTGAGTAGAAGCCCAAGTTGCTATCCTTTTTAGGTGCCATCTTTCCATGCTGTCATCAGGACACACAGGACTTTGTCAGTTCCTATGATAGAGTTCAACAGGCTTTGGAAACATACAGATCACTAGCCTTAAATGGATCCAGTAGCACCATGAGATGAAAAATGCACTTTGACAAATTGATAGGGTTAGGGTAACAGCCTATATAGGTGACTGCTCTATTCGGGTCTGCACTGACACATTAAAACATTTGAGGCTGTTGAAGTTATAAAGGGAAAAGGCTTGTTTGGCTCTTTTGAGATTCAAAGGGTGGTCCTCGCATTCACTCCGTTCCGCTGAGACAGGCATATAGTGGCACATCATGCTACAGCACATGTCTAAGTGAACTAAAACTCAAAACACTGATCCTTGAAGGAGGAGAGAGAGAGAAAGAGAGAGAGAGAATGGGTAGAGACCCACAATCCCTTTCCAAATACATGCCTCTGATGACTTAACTTCTTCCCATTAAGCCTCTCTTCAAGGTTCTACTGCTTTCCAATAGTACCACCCTGGAGAGCAAGTCTTTAAGAGATGGGCTTGAAGGGGACAGCCAGTATCCAAAGCACTATGGTGGGCTTCAGAGAAGTTCTAGTCTGTGGCACACCCAGGCTGTAAAGTGTAGTTAAGGGATTTGATACACCTGGGTATCTGACACCACACCTAAACCCCAGTTCTTGTGCTTTGTAGTATGTGGGTCCAGGTGTTTGATGCCCTGAATTTCATTAGTGATCCCGTAATTACACAAGAGTGTGCTCAGAGTGATCCACCCACAGCATAGCCTCTGCTTGCTCTTTGATGTGCTCACAGTACTGACCTTGAGGACTCAGAAGGCCCTGAGCTGGGGCTCTGTGGTTGGGTTTTGGCTTCTGGTCTTTGGCCTCCTTAGCAACTCAGCAGACCTTCAGGGAAGCCTAAGGACCTCAGTATCCATTGGCTGTTGGGGCTCCCCCAGCCTGATTACAGGGGCTTCCACTAATTGCAACACAGCCTGGTCTTGTCTGTCTCATCTCAACAAAGGAAAACAATGGTTACAGGTGTTCATATGAGGAGATGTGAGCAGGGATCTGGGTGCTCTGTGATCCTCCCATTTCCCAGCTCCATGATTCAGTTCTCAGGAGGCCATTCCCTATAGCTACCACTGATTGGCATTTCAGAAGCCTTGGGATTCCACTTTTTTCTTAATGTTCTTGGTGGATAAGGTAAAATTAAAGCAGAACAGATGGTGATGAGGCAGAAGGGAGAAAGAATGAGACGTGACTACTTCTCCATGCTGTCAGACCACTTCCGCCTATGGGGAGGTGGCTCACTCTGCCTTACCTGTGGATGGGTGAACAGCATAGATGGTGACCTCCCCAACTAGAACATTATTTTTTGAGAGCTTACTGCAACAAGGCAACAAAACTCTAATTTGAAGTTCTAATTTACCAAGAGCATGTTTGGGAGCTGGAGCGATGGCGCAGTAGTTAAGAACACTTACTACTCCTCCAGGGGACCAAGTTTGTTCAGTTCCCAGCACCCATACTGGGTGGCTCACAACCTGCTGTAACTTCAGCTGCAGAAGGTCGGACATGGCTACTCTCTTCCAGCTACGCATATGGCATACATGCGCAAAGTCTCTCTCTCTCTCTCTCTCTCTCTCTCTCTCTCTCTCTTTCCTTCTCTCTCTCTTTCTCTCTCTCTCTCTCTCTCTCTCTCACACACACACACACATAAACATAAATTAGTATGTTTTATGCTTCAACTTCAAGGTATACATGGTTTGTCTCCTTTGTTAACTAGTCAATTTTTTTTGTAAAAGAATCTATTCCTTCTTTCTCCCTCCATCCCTTGCTTTGTTCATTCCCTTACCCCTCCTCCCTACCTCCAACCAAGCCTTTGCCTGCCCCACAGAAACATGCGCCATTTGTAGCCCCTCAAGACAAGGCAGACACCTAGGTCCTCTTCTGAACATACACAAATGAGTTCCCAGGTGGGTGTTGACTTGAGCCACAGCAGGATGGAGGGTGTAGTGAGAGACTACGCTTCACCCTGGTTATCTGCAGGCATTTCCCTCTGTTTGTAAGCCATTTGTAGACTAACAGGAATTTCATATTTTGACTTCACCAAAAGCCATAGTATTTTGTGTTAGTTCCTTTTCTATTCCTATGAGAACTGTGACCAAATCAGCTTGTGAGTTTATTTGGGCTTACAGTTCTAGCTAGGGCCATAAGTGTTCATCATGGTGTGGTAGCTATGGCAACAAGTAACAGCCATAATGGCAGGAACAGGAAGCTGGGAGCTCATATCTGGAAGTGCAAGCACTAAGCAAAGGGTATAGCTCTAAGCTTTCAAAAGCCCACCCCCAGTGACGTTCTTCCTCCAGCCAGGCTGTACCTCTAAAACATTCCCAAACATCCCTATCAACTGGGGACCAATTGTCCAAATACGAGGGCTTGTGGGGGCCATTTATTATTTAAACCACCACATTCCATTCCATTATCCAACTGCCATAGTCTCATAACCATATCATAGTGCAAAATATATTTAGTGCAACATACAAGCCTTCATGATCTTTCACCGTTTCAGTATCGTTTCAAAGTTAAAAATCTTACCTGAGACTCAAGGCGATCTCTTAATTGCAACCCCTGAAAAATAAGAAAGCAAATTATATACTTCTAACATACAATGGTACAGAATATGCATTACCTTTCAGAAGGGGAGGGATGGGGGCATAGTGAGGAAGTAACAAACCAAAATAAGACCAGACCCAGCAGGGACATCTCCAAATTCTATAGCTTTGTCCCTGAAGTTTGGGACTCTAATTTCAAAGGCCTTAGATGGCACTGCTTCTACAGTTTTGTACCTTCTTCAGTGATGACCACTTGTTCTGCATTAAATTTTAGCCGCAGTGTCTATAAGCTATGTTTATGATGTAATACTTTTCATCCAGTCATTAAAAGGAAAGTTATGAATTTGGGCTTGTATTCTGGTCTCAAATGTTCCAAGCTGTGCACGTACCTCAGTGCCTAAGAGCTGCAACAGACATGGGATAAGAGGGGCTGTCTGAGACCCACAGAGACAGACAGGACCAGCCTTTCCAGGCTCCCATGTAGGCCAAATACTCTATGGGATATCCCCTGGTGGTTCCTCAGCATTTAAGGAACTTCTGGTTTGACCCTGAGTTGTCCCCTCAAACTAAACATACACTTGGTGAACATTATGGTAGACAGAACACCGGCCATCTGGAAGCTCACACTACAGACTCAACCTACCTGGAACCTAGAAGATAAAACAAACCATGCCAAGGAGGTTGAAAGCTGAAGTGTGTACTCATTCAGAGCTGACTTCTGGTCTTTGACATCTGGGAACAGACTTAACTTCAACAGTGTTTCTGGGCAGAGCCTCTGTCATGGAAACCAGGCACAGCACCCTTTGGTTTTACATTGTTCTACAGAGAACTGAGTGTGGGCCTGCTAATATGGATCCCTTGTTCTTTGTGCATTTTGCTGTTTCCCTTGTGCACTGACCAAGAACTTTCTGAGTTCTGTTGATGACATTTTCTAGAAGAAAAGTCTTTGCCTCCAGGTCTCAGCACTGACTTTCCAGTTCAGGCTGAGGTCAAAGTTCAGCCCACAGAGGGCTCCTGCATTGATCCACCTGCTTCTTTTATCTTCTGGCACCAAGAAAAATTGAGCTAGTGGATGAAGTGTTTCTTAGTCATCCTTTTGTATTAATGAAGAACAAAAATTCTGGTGGAAATTTAACATCTGCTCATCGATTTGTTGCTTAGCATCTTTCTTTCTGTGAACAAATATTTGCTGAATAATATCTCTTTGCCCTGCACCATGTCACATGGTGGAAATGAAATGGGGTATAAGGCTGATTAAGATCTTGCCCTCATAAGTTCCCCTTATGTGGTATATGGCATGCCAATATGGCATGCGTGTTTATATTTAGTTCTACACTGTGAACCTGGACAACCGAACCCAAAGTCATGGTCCCACAAGTAGTCCATAAATAGTCTTGTCTTCTCCAGGAGGTTAGCTGCTTTTGCAAAGAGGCTGAGTCAATGATACTGAAAGCTCAGAGGTGCTACCTCTTCCTCTTGGAATAAGTAGCTCAGTTTCTCCTAAAAATTTCAAGGAGCAGATGACCCAGAGCCTTCTTTAGTCCTCTCATGGGTGGGGGAGCCAGGTATACACACTTTAGTCAGCATCAGTAGGGCACAGAAGGCAGGAGAGACTTTCTGTATGAAATGTGGCTACTGTGACCTGGGATTTGGGGAGCAAGCTGCTTGCTGGGTCCTCCTCAGAGACCTTAATCCTGCCTTTGAAAAGCTGCTTAAAAATAACACTACTAAATAAATCTTCACAGTGGATGGGAGAAGCAAGACATCTGTTGCCACCCCCCAGAAGAACACAAAGGAATTAGAAGCTGAAGTCAGAAGTAGAATTAGATGTCCGTGCCTATAAAGGGTGTCCAGGTGGGTCCTCCTGCTCTGGGCTCCTATGTCATTCCGACGTGTTATTTTAGAGCACATGCAGACACAAGTATAATCACACAGGCATCACTTAGCTGTGGCTTAGGGATATGTTCAATATCTAGCAGATGTTTTAGACTGGGGGCTTCGGGAAAATAGGGACTCCGTTCTCTTTGATCATCTCTGTATGTAAGACTCTGATACAGGGTCCAGCCTTGTAGAGGCATTCAATATGTAGCTGCTGAGAAAATAAATGAATGGAAGAAGAAATGAGCAGATTAATGAATAAGTAGGTTAATGCATGGGTAGGTGGATAGGTGACTGGATGCATGTATGGGTGAGTAGATTGATAAGTGGATGGATATATGGATGAGTAGATGGATGTACAGATGCGTAAATAGATACAAATATAAATGTATGGACACATTAATGGATGTTGAAAAGATGCATGAATGGGTGAGTGAATGCAAAGATGTATATATGAATGAATATGTGCATGAGTAGTTAGATGATACATGGGTGGGTAAGTAGATAGATGAGTGAATGAATGGATTGGTGAGTAGATGGATGCATGGGTAGGTAGACAGATACAGGTATGGATGTAGACACATGGGTGGATGTGGGAAAGATGAATGGATGGATGAGTAAATTTATGGGTAGATGGATGCCTGGATGAGCAAGTGGATAGATGGATGGGTAGGTAGATGGATACCTGGTTAGGTAGATAGATGTATGCATGTATGTATGGGTGGGTGGATGAATGCATGGATGAACAGATGCACGAGTAGATGGATGGATGCATGGGTGGATGAGTGGATATGTGAGAGGATGGATGGATGCATGCTGAAAGAATGAATGAGTGAATGATGGATGAGTGAATTTTGGGTACATGCATGAGTAAGCAGTGTTTTGTAACTTCGTGAATTGTCTAATCTTCTAGTTCCAAGCTTATGTCCTTCAATCCACAGATTATGTAGGGATCATGCAGATGGCCCACAACTTTATGAACGTTTTGTAAACACACAAAGAGAAGCCAAGTACAGTGCCCTGTCTTCACCTAGTTGGAGGGCACTCATGTACTCAGTGTATGACTCTTTTCATTTTGCAGAACATATTGGATATTATTTAAATATAATTTAAAATTAACTTTGAAATGAGAAACAATGAAGTTCCACTCATCTTGGTGCCAATCAGTGGAGTATGAGTGAGGATGGACTGGTTAAGGGAAATTTCACAAAACACGGGTCACAAAATGTGCAAATTAACTCTTTTAGAGGGACTATGAGGGGCGTGAAGCTTGACCCATACCTTTTCCAAGTGTTACCAAGACAGCAACTCAATATGTGCACAGAGTGAAGTGCAAGAATGTTCTTCACATTGTTGTATGCAGTCTGGAAAGGAGAGCCAAAAACTATATCAAGCAAGACAATAAGGCAACAAAGTAGATGTTTATGGGTAAATCTGGAAGGCTGTCAACATCATGTAGTATCTATCTATCTATCTATCTATCTATCTATCTATCTATCTATCTATCTATCTATCTATCTATCTATCTATCTATCTATCCATCCATCCATCCATCCATCCATCCATCCATCCATCCATCCATCCATCCATCTATCCATCCATCCATCATCTATCTACTTTCTGCAAAATGTATACATTTATACTATTCCAACATGCATAAAAACGTCTTGAGGTTTGTATCCCAAATCTATTTGTTATGTACTTGGGTACACTCTTATTTTTTTAATCATGAGAGTATATTATATTTATAAAGAGAAAATTAACTTTTCTTTTTAAAAAATAGACTAACATAACAACATATCCTAAAAGGAAAGGTCTCTGAGCTTTTCAGAAGTGCCCATTGTTCTGAGTAAGAATGGTGCAAGTCTTATAGGACAGATAGTCTCTTTTTTATCATCATGGGCACATGTTGGTCATTATATACATATATATATATGTATATATAATATACATGTATATTTTCTGCCTTAATGTGGGAGATGAATTAGCTGTGACATAACATTGACTTTTCCTTAATCAGGAGATAAAAACAAACAAAACCCAAGAATCCAAAACAAACAAACAAACAAAAAAAGAAACAAAAAATAACAACTCACCAAATAAAATCTGTGATGCTTGCAGCTCTACCAAGGCAGATGAATTCTTACTTTTCATATGAAGACTCCGATGATCAGAAAGGGTTTGTCACCAGCCTGAGGTGACTCAGCAAATTTGGGGCAGAGCCAAGATGTACATATGCCCCCCCCAGCCCCACCCTTCCCACTCTTTCCTTTTGAATAGATTTACATGGAAAGGTGTCCAGAGAAGGCACACCAGCAAGATAACACCACATCTTTCCAAGGGCAGGAGGCTGTCTCCTCATATGATCACATTCCCTTCATGTCAGAGTACATGTCACACCACAGTAGGCTTCCACAGTCATTTCTAAGTCAGCTGGGTAAAAAGTCAAGTTATGTCCATTTTACAGATAAGCAGCTCATCCTCCTCTGGGCAACACTTCCCTGCTACTGTCACAGGCTTCCATGTGTTTTTGACATCCATGATTTTTTGCAGACGGGTAGGATAAAATTTCTACCCTCTGGTGAATTCCTGACTTCCACGATCCATTCTCTTTGCTTCCCTAATGTGGAGGGAAAAGTTCAGAGTGGCTTTAGAAAGACCCCTGTGATGCACGTTTCTGGGTAGAGTCCCTTGGCCCCTAGGGAGGTAGAAGAGGTGGGCCATTGAAAAGCTGGCAGTAGGAAGACAGGCACCCAGGGAACAGGCAGCCTGTCATGTCTATCTTGAACCAGGGCCACATCCAAACTGCTGGCGAATCACAAAAGCAGATGTAGCTAGAACAACACACATCCCCTGGGGCCTTTGAGAGGCACCATTCTTTCTTCATTAGTTAAAAGGCCTTTTTCACTTTTAAATTTTGAGGCAAGGTCTTGCTACATGATCCAAAGTGGCCTTGATGTCATAATCCTCCCAAAGAGCTGGAAGTACAGTCTGGACTACCTTTCTTTCTTTGTATGCTGGGTGGTCTCGACTGCCAAGGACCCACTGCGGCTTCCAGTCTTCTTGACAGCTGAAGTGAAGTGTAGGCTCTGCAAATATGGGCTGCTGCTGAGCCCCATGAAACCTCCAGGGCTGTGTTCTCCCCACAGCCAAGCAGCTATCTCACATGGCAGAGTTCTAGTCAAGATTCCACCCCAAGTTATGACAACAGAGAGGGAAAATCCAGGTTTTTCCAGTTGTCTGACGGAATAGTTAACTGAGGAATACTGTGTCCTCTGGTCACCAGATACAGTGTGGGGCTCCCTCCTCACCAACCAGTCCACAGGATCCCTGTGTACCCTAGTTCCACTCACGTGTGATGCTATCCCACCCAAGACAGCATTAGGTTCTTCAACACTGTCTCCATGTGCTTCAGATACCCCACACTGGTTGATCTGCACATTGGACCCTCAACTATAAACTGGAGCTCAACACTCTGCTTTGGTTTTTGTTGCTTTCTGAGATTAGAGGAAGCACTGTGTCCAGAGGTATGCTGGAGTCTGGAGGACGTGTGGGGCCACGTGTTGAGAACAGAAGACAAAAGAGAGTACAGATGTTAGAATGGTTGGGAGGGTATCACAGTGGTTATGGATGGAGGCATGGGGAAGGGAAATGGGGCTTTCATGCCCTCTACAGGCACCATGCCCTCCAGGACTTGCCATGCATTTACCTTAGACCTGCCATGCATTTACCTGTTAGGAAGATCTCTGAATTCTATTGTCTTTTAATGGAAATTCACTATGTAGGTGTGACTAAAGAAATCATTAATCAGATCTTCCTTCGCCCATCCCTAGAGCTTGGGAGATGAGGTTAAAAGACCCATGCCTTCTCTTCCCACCTTGGTCTTTTGGGTGACCAGCGACCTTCTCAAAGGTACCTAGGGGCTATTAGCCAAGAACCAACACATTGTCATACACAAAGACACTTCTCACTTGGGATAATTCAAGGAATTTAAGCGTCTATAACAGAGCAAAATTAGTATTTTACAATGTCACAGGAATGAATGATGGGTGTCAGATGTCTTGCAGACCGTAGATTCAGAGTGGGACGGTTCCACTTTGGGAAGGGACTGGGGAGGCATGGACATGAGTGTGATGAAATGGATGCCTGTGTGTGCTGGAGTCAGCGCTTAGTGATTGAATGTGGGATTAAAGTGCGGGCCGTGGTCCGACTATATATATATATATATCTCCTTACAACCATGTCCAAGCCTAGTGTTTCATACCTTCAATCCTTATACTTGGTAAGATGAGGCAGGAGCATTGTACAGGTCAGGCTAACCTGGGATACATAGCAAGTTCAAGGTCAACCTGGGTTATATAGTGAAACTTCGTCTCAAAATAAACAAACCAAAGAGAGACAAAACACAAGACAAAGGTGGCAAGATGGCCCCTGCCAGACCAGAGATGGGTGCATGGGAAAAGGATTCTAATAAAGCGCTATGCTCCAGACACTGTGGGTGGCCATGGTGATGGGTCTGGAACTTTATAAGAGATGGTGGTTAGTGTGGGGCCCCTTCCTGAGGCAGAAGAAGAAAAAGAAAGTTAAGATGTCAGAGCAGGTGGAAGGGCATGCTGGCAGATCTCAGGGCGGCAAAGTGGATCCCGGTCAGAATATGGGGTATCTCAGGGCCAGGCCCTGTCATCATATTGTCCAGGGCAGAATGCATTATTCAGCTGCCTACCGCATAGCTTGGGGTAGGGTAGCCCTCACACCCTGGCAGCTCCAGAGTGCAATGATTTGTGCCACTATTATTTATGAAGGGTTCTTCATCAGAGCCCCCAGTACCTCTGTGTGGCTGAGTGTGCAATAACCTTTCCTCAAAAGATTTTTTTTTTTTAAAAAAAAAAATTTATGTGTCGTTTTTCCTTATTTTACAGTTTGTTTTCATTGGTGCAAAATGAGGTCTTCTATTGGCATTTTGTTGGGCTACTTTTATTATCTTTTCTCATTGCTAGTTTTAATTAAACTCTCCTTTACCTATCGATAGATTTCTTTCACATCTCCTCCTTAATGAAATAATCACATCTTGAGAAATGAATGTAACTCACTCTGAAACATCTCTTGAGTATATGCACATTTATATAGTAGGAACATATGCATATTACTATATATAGTCCCGTTATTTAAAAATATAGTCATACGTTGATCAAACACTAAATATTTCGGCAACTTGCTCTCTTCACTTGAAAGAAAAGAAGCAATTGTAGAAATATTGACTTTAGCCTTAAGCGACATTGTTACCGCGTGTATAGTATTCTAGTGCCTGTAAGATCTGGTTTGACGACTCCTGTTGATGCTATATGTATGGGATATTAGGGTGTTTTAATTACTTTGTAAAGTACCTCACCAAGTATCTTTTATGTGCCTATGCAGTTCAACTTATATAATACATTTATAGAAGAGAGGTTGTGCTTACAGCTGAGTTTCTGTCTTATGAAATGGGCATAAGCTATGCAGTAAATTATGTAGTCCAGGCTGGCCTTGAACTGGCATCTGGCTTCAGAGTGAGGGGAACTGGAGGCATATGCAATGGTGCCTGGTTTGAAGGCCATTTTTTTAACGGAATAATTTGGAAGAGCATTTGCAAATTTTTAAATGGCACAATGCACATGAGAGCAAACTTTTAAATATCAAGCTTTAGAGCCGAATGACCTGTGACATCTGATGAAGACAGTTAGGGGCAGATGGAATGGATTTCCTGTTTGCTGGGCGATTCACTATCCATGTCCTCAGGGTGGATTTATACGGGGCGCTTTGGGAACAGGTGAGCTTGTGAATTCTTTTTTTCCATATATAACTTTTGTTCATTTTCTTCTTTGGTGATTCCACGTGTGTATATAATGCATCTGATGACACTCCCGCCTTGCTCAATCACCTCATTTCTACAGATTATTATCATGTCACTTTATTCTGTCATGATACATCCCTCTGGAGTTAAACCAGGGCTGTCTGCGTGACCATGGGTTTCCAATTACCACTCAGAGCCTGGTAGGATTCTGTCTGGACCCTAGAGTAAATCATTCTCAGTGGCACTCTGAGCGTTCTAGAAGACACTGACAGAGTACTCACAGGCAGGGAGACATCTGTGACTCACAGGGCCCAGCAGCTGTGGCATCTTCAATCTGACACCACGGTTGCCTCTGTAGGTTTCTGAGGGACCTAGCATAGGCCACGAGCAGAAACTTCCATAGTGATAGTCACTCAGGCAAAGTGTCAACTCTCATCTCAAAGCCCACCACCAGTCCCAGACATGCCCCCAAACCATCTCTGAGTTTGCCTGCTGCTGCATTGCAAACCGCTGGCTCAATTTGATAAATAAGACAACCAGGGTGGAAAAAAACATCTCTTCTAGGCCATAATAGTATAATCACACTGCCCCCCTCTGCTGCATCTCAGCTGGCAGGAAAAGGAAGGAAGTATCCACATATTAATGCAAGAGTCTTTGCCCACTCCAGGTAGGATACTTTTGCAATCCGAGTAGTCTGGGAGTCACTGCTGAAGTGCAAGCATAGTAAGTGTATGCTTCACCAAGGCCCAACTGAAAACCTCTGCGGACACTCAGTCAGGGCACTTCCTGCACAGTCCAAAATGCTCTACTGGGTTTAGGTATAAAGATTTTCAACTACATTCTGCATTTTTTCCCTTTATTCTCCTCTCTCCTTCCTGTTTACCTTTTCTGATTCCTTTCCTCTCTTTCCCCCCTTCCCCTCCCCTTCCTATTTTAGAAAGAATAGCCCAGGTTGTGCTCATGCTTCAGTCTCCTGAGAGGAATATAGACATGTGTCACCCCTCCAGGCTTCAGACATATTTTTGTGGCTGAATATTGCTTCCGACTCTCTCCCCGAGAGCTTTGTGACTAGTCTTAATGTTTTTGAACCTTAACTCTTGTAGGTGATAAGGAGAGTGGTGATTCTTGTCAGGCCTTTCTGACAGATCCACAGTGAGGACCTATTGCAATGTGGGTTTAATAAAATAACAGTACTCTCTTAAATATGGAGGCTTGGAAATGATCCCGAGGATCATGGTCACACATTTGTATATTTAGAATGAAGTCAGTGCACGTGAGTACAGAAGATTCATTCACGCTTCACCCACAGTACACCTATATATGGATGGATGGATGGATATGTGTGTATGTGTGTATGTATATATATATAAGTATATATATATACTTATACATATGTATGTATGAATGAATGGATGGATGGGTAGATGCATGTGTGGATAGATAGGTAGATGTATGTTTATGAGGATGGATAGATAGATGTGTGTTTGTATGGAATGATAAATGATGAATTGATGGATGGACTGTGGATGGGTGGATAGATGCATATATTGGTGAGTAGATGTGTTTTACATAATTTACATATATTACACGAGTGTATATGGATAGATGGATAGATGAATAGATGATTATGTCCACAGCACATCCATCTGCCCATCTGCCCACAGCACATCCACCTGTCTATCTGCCCAGCCATCCACACCGTCATCTATCTGTCAGTCATCCATGCATACATGCAAACATCTATCTGTTCACGCATACATGCATAGATACGTATGTGAATACATCTACTCATCCTTCCATCATTTCACCTTCCATAAAATACATTCATCCATCATACATGCAATACATATATATGTCCATTCATCTATCGCCCACCCATAGATATATCCATACAACACATATTTGTACACACACACACTCATATAATATACATATAGCATATATCAGCTACATATACATACATCTCTTCACCATTCCTTCATCTTTCCATACAAACATACATCTACTCATCTATTCATCCATACATCTATTTATGCATATATAATACATACCTGTCAATTTATAATACATGTCTATCTATTATTTCATATAAACAAGCATCTATCATATATACATACAATAAGACATCCATCCATCTACCTATCCATTCATATATGTATACAATGAATACATTTATTCATTAAACATCCATCATACATCTGTTCATCTACTCACATATCCATATGTCCATCCACACACATATACCAATTCATCCATCAATCCACACATATGTACAATACATACACACATACGTTCATATGTGTGTATATATATGTTCATAGATACATGCATCTATTCATCCATCTATGTCACAGGCATTTATTGAGAACTTCCTATGATCGTGGAACTTTGATTCCAAGAGGAAACATGAGGCATATTCCCAGTCCTTTCTAGTAGAGAGACAAACAAAAAGTGTGGACAATACATCGCAACACCATTTTTCTTTATTAACAAAAATAGCCAAAAGAATAACAATATCCCACCCCCAAAACAAACACCCCCAACACCCAATCTTCATAATTAGAACAGAGCACATAGAGCTGAGAACTCAGCTGAATCACACATGCCATTTGATTGGCTCTGGGGGGGGGGCAGGAAGCAGCAAGGAGTCTGTATGTATCTGTCAGGCAGTTCCAAGAGGCTGATGGAGCTAGTCTTTCATGCCTATAACAGGGCTGATGCATGAAGGGGCTATGGTGACCCTCATCCTCGAAGGCCTGCCTGCGGGACTGACTGGTTCCTGTGAGGCCCCTTTTGCAAGCATGGCAAGAGTCATATGTGTTGCTGCCCAACACCACTGCCATTTAGGATCACTCAGTTGGTGTGTGGAGGAGGCGTCCCAGCCCATTTCCCATGAAAGACACAAGTAAAGCAAAAGCTCAGTTGTGAAGGCAGGAAGGAAAAGATTTCCATGCTGCCTCTTTAAAGAAACTCTTTCTGAATGCACCTCCTGCAGGTGCCTGTTCACACCCAAAGGAACCTGCCACCAGTCTCTCAAAGGAGTATCAAGGAATCACTGAGGACTCCTCAAACTGAGAATGTCCTGAGCCATTTTCTACAGTATCTTCCTCCCTACACATTCTGTGATGCTTCAGCTTGGTTGTCCACTTGTGAGAAATGCCCTCCATTCAATTCAATGGTAGTCATATTATAGGGATATTTTCCGGATTGGTAAATGATATAGAAAGGTCTAGCCCTGTGTGGGTGGTACCATCCCTAGGTAGTAGGGTATAAAAGGAGAGCTGAATGTGTGCTACAGGGCAAGCGGTATGCAGTATTCTCCATGGTTTCTGCTTCAAGTTCCTGCCTTTGTGGGTTTTTTTTGTTTGTTTTGTTTTGTTTTGTTTTGTTTTGTTTTGTTTTTATCCTTTCTCTCTTTATTCTGGGGGTAAGGGGCATCGTCCAGCTCCTAAATACATTCACGCACGGAGGCTTATTAATATCGAGCCTTAGCTTGGCTTGTTTCTAGCCAGCTTTCCTTAACTCAAATTATTCTATCTACCTTTTGCCTTTGGGCTTTGCTTTTCTTACATCTGTGAATTTTCCCTCTTACTCCCGTGGCTCACTGTGTAGCTGGGTGGCTGGCCCCTGGGCCCTCCTCCTCTGGCGACTTCCTCCCAGATTTCTCCTTCTGTTTATACTCTCTGTCTGCCAGCCCCGCCCATTTCCCTCTTTTGCTTCGCTATTGGCTGTTCAGCTCTGTATTAGACCACCAGGTGTTTTAGGCAGGCACAATAACGTAGCTTCACAGAGTTAAACAGATGCAACATAAATATAACACACCTTCAAATACTATTATTCTACAGCGTGCTTTGGCTTCTTCTGTTGATGGACTATAACCCTTAAGATGAAATAAATGCTTTCCTTCCAAAATTGCTTTTGGTCATGGTGCTTTTATCAAAGCAATAGAAACTAGAAAACCAGAGTAGGAGGGAAGAGTCCGGGGACTCTGGAGCTATTAGGAGCCATTCTGAACTCTTTTCAGGGTAGAGTAAGCTATGCGGCCATTGCACACTACAGGGAATGTGATTCTTCCAGTGATGGGGAATAGCAGTTCAGTGCACTTAGGAGACCGTCATTAGTACAGGGATAATACATCTGGCTAAGGTGGAGGTCTGAAGTGCACGGGGTGGAGGCAATGGGGGGCCCCAGAGCCACTCGTTCTAAATAACCACCACAGAAAAGCTTCCACGAGTCCCCTCTCAACACCCTAAACTGAAAACTAAACCTGTCTCTTCTATTCAGTTAACAATGGGAGAAATAAAAGGATTTTCTGCTATATCCACCCTGTTTTACCCATTCCACATACTCCTAATTATTTTGTGCTTTTATGTATGAGGATCACTGAATGCTTTTCTGGGTTTTTTTTTTTTTTAAATAGAATACAACAGAAGTTATTCCTCTCAACATTTGGGCAATATCCACAGGGGAGGCCCAGGTTTAAGGTTGGTGACACGGTGCGTATTATTTCTGAATAAATTTTCTCAGAGTCATTGATCCACCGAGTGTCAAATAAAATGTGATACCCACAAAATTTGTGTGTGACCCTGACATTTTTCCAGTACTTAAAGTAATTGCCCTTCTGTTTAATAACAGTGTTTATAAAATTACTTTCTGATTGGCTAGGTCCATGGCACACTCGTGTCAATAATGTGCAGCAAATATATGCCTGTGGCCTTTGGCCTTGGTTTTCAAAATCATTTTCATCTCTTAAGCATGAATCGGTGGCTTGCCCTGGGAGCTAAGAGTCAAGGCTTCTAGGCTCAGATCTTTCTTTGCTGTTTGGCCCTGAACATTCTGGACCGATCACTCCAATTTTCCAAGTTTATAGGCTGAATGGAGAAAGGGTCTTGTGTCCTTGGTGATATCTGCATCTTCCTAATGAGGTTTGAGGTCAGCAGTCCAGTGGGCCTGCTGAGAAAGCCAGGGCTCCTGTGTGAGTTTCCTTTTATCTTTGGAGTGAGTTTTAGCCTCCTTATTTTATGGACTTTGAAAAGTGAGTTTAGGGGCAGGTGAGCTACTTCCCACAGCATTGGAGCAGAGAGGCTTAAGGGTGGTGTGCGCTCCAGACCCTTGCTTGAAAATACTTAGATCTGAGTCCCAAAGCTGGATGCCCAGTGTTTCTCATCCCACCCTGCTTGTCCTCTTTATATATTTATTGTTCCCATGCAGGCTCTCAGTATGCAGCCATGGCTGGCCTGGAACTTATTGTGTGGGCCAGACTGGTCTTGAACTCACAGAGCTCCCTCTCTGCTTCTGCCTCTTCCTCTAGAGTAATGAGATTAAAAGCACATGCCACCATGCCTGGCTTTGCCATGTTTTTGAAGGACCATCATGACTTTAGTAACTAAGGAAAAGGAAGATCTCCGGCAGGCACTATTAGTGAAGAGAGCCCAGGGTTTCTGATGGGGAGGGTTGTAGCAAATTTTCATTTTGGTCAAATGATGTGAAGGCCTATTAAACTTGAACTTGTAGAAGAATTATTTTTCATATATTTTAGGATGTTTATTATGTTTTATTATTTTTATGCTGCACGTATCTGTGTGGGTGTGCAAGTGTAACAGTCTACATGTGGACCAGGTCAAAGAACATCTTGCGGGAATCCATTCTCTTTCCACCTCATGGATCCTAGGAATCAAACTCAGATCATGTCAGGCTTGCTGGCAAGCACCTTTACTGGCTGAGCCATCTGCACCAGCCCTTAATTTACTTTCTAGACTTTTAATTTCAAATTAATATCAAAATTACAACAGCAAATAAAAAAAATCAATATAATTTTAAGTTCTCTCCTACCTCATCACTCAAGACCTTAAATACAAACAGCCTCACATTTCCTTGGCCTGAAAGATTAAAACTAGTATACTTCAGAACAATATTATTAATTAGTCTCCAGACCTTGCTCAGGTTTCTAAAACATCCCACTGATGCCCTTTCTCTGGGTCAGGATCCAATTTATCAGTGTGCCTGGTAGCTTTACATCCAGCTGCTCAGTTCCCCAAACCTGCCTCTGACCAAGAATAGTTCTGTCTTCATTTTTTGCAACCTTGACATCCTACAAGAGTTAGGGTTGGTTGTTCTGTACAAAGCCCCTCAGCCTGGAGTCACTTACTGTGTCTTCACGGTTAGATGGATCCTATGGTTTTTGAGTACTAATATCAGCTCAGAAGTACTAAGTCCTCAGAGCATATCCTCAGGAGACTCACAGATAGTATGTCTCTCCTGATGAGGCTCACATTTATTTGATCGGTGGGCCGAGGCTGAGGCAGTCTTTCATGAATCCCAGACAAAAAAGTTACTGTTGTTTTTTTTTCCCCTTCAGTGATGGGAAAGTATTTTGTGGAAGGAACTTTGGGATGATGGGGAGTCATCTTGAACCTGTTGATGTTTGCTCCTACACCACATCTCATCCCTCCCCATTCTGTGTGTGAATTAGTAGGGCTTGCTCGTGATAATTATGACATGACTCTATGCAAATGCTTATTTCTCTGGTTCTTAAATGGGAAATCATCCATAAGGGTCTTCTGACAGATACTCAGTTTTATTATTAGTGGACTCCCTGGCATCGGCTTTGTTTAATGACATGTATTTGCATTACTGTCACTGGGGTGTTGCTTAATTTGTCACAGGTTCGGCTATTGTAACACATCTGAATACATCCATCATATTTCAGTAGTCCGGAAGGGCTGTGAATGCCTGCTCTTAACTAAACCTATAGGAAGGATATGCATTTAAGGGAGAATCTTGACTTCCTGTCATCCTGACCTATCAGATTGATACATATACTTCAAGACATTTTCTATGCAAATGTATTCATGCATACATTAATTTTTAAACACAAATTGGCACATATCACTTATGTTGTATTAGACCATGTTTTGACGTTGGTCAGCATTTCAGTGCTGTGACAAAGTGTCTGAAAAATTCTGTTTATGAGAGAAAAACTGATTTGGGCTCTGGATTTCTATCCATGGTCACCCTATTGTTTTGGTGCTGTGGTGACGTAGTGCATTGTGGTGGATGTATTTGCCTTGTGATGCCACACCCGCCGAGTAGGAGAAATGGATAGCGTTCCCACACCCCCTTTGAAGGCACAGTCCCGAAGACCTGACTTCTTTCCACTAAGACCCACCTCTTGAAGATTCCCCCACCTGCAGCCAACCACATCAGCCTTTAAGAGACAGTCTGTCCATCTCAAACCACGACAGTTTGCTCCACATTGGCATTATACATATCTTTGTAAACATTTTGTGTTTTGTTCGTAATAGCAGAGTCCCCAGTTCTTTGTGATGATTTACAATAATTTACTTAACAAGTGCCTTGGCACAACAGATTGACTATTTGAACACACACACAAATAAACACACACACACACACACACACACATATGATTATTTGCATGAGAGTCAGACAGATATATAGACAGACAGACATAGAGACAGGGATCTTGACAAAACAATTTCCACGATGCAGGGCTGCTCGGAGATAAAACTGTTGCCCAGCTCATGGGTTCTCCATTGTGTGAGTTGCATGTCTTTAATTATGAGTGACACTGAGCGTCTCCCCATATGTTTCTCATCTCTAGCTCTTTCCCTGGAATGACGTGGCTTTTCACATCATTTGCCCATTATTTTTTTTTCCCTATTGCATGATTGATATCTTTCTCACTGATTTGCAAGGGTTTATTATATATTAAGGAAATTAGCCCTTTCCTGTCACTTGCATTCTAAATATTTTTCCCGAGTGTCATATGCCTTCTGATTTTGTTTAGATTTTTGTTGTACTGAGGGTTCGACTTTTGTTCTCAGATTCATGTGTCATATTGTGGCCCTGTGACAAGCTCACTCCCAGGTTTTATGCCTCCCTTGGCAGTTCCTTTAGCTCCTCCTCCTCCTCCTCCTCCTCCTCCTCCCAGCTTCTATCTAGATCTTAACCATCTTGATTTTGTTTTGATGTGAGGGAGTGACTAAGACTCCAGTCTTACTGTCCGGATGTTCCTTCCCATGTGTGGCTAGCTATCGCCCAAGGACCACTTACTAAAGCATCCTTTATTCGTTCTTTTGTTAAAAAGGCATGCTTATTGCTGTTCACTAATTCTCATACGCATTCACGTCTCTCTGCTTCTTTACTTCCGGCTTCACTGAGTTGATCTGTCTCTTCTTTCTGCACCTGCCCCAGCCAGTTAATGATTACATAATTCAGAGCTCTGTCCCACAGACCTTCCCTTCCCTTCCTCAGAGGGTAGCCTTGCAGTTTCCTAGCATTCTTACATCATCTTTGGTCTCAGATGAAAATGAATTTCCTCAGAAAATATTTAGCAAAGTTATTTCTTTGAGAGTGGTAAGGGGAAAAATATGATAACACTTACAGATTTTTTTTTTTAAAAAAGATGGTTTACAGGGGTGGCTCAGAAGTAAAATGCCGCTCTGTGCCTTTAAACAATTTTTATTCATTCATTGTGTGTGTGTGTGTGTGTGTGTGTGTGTGTGTGTGTGTGTGTGTGTGTGTATTTGTTGGCTGATCTTTGTCACCTTGACACAAACTAGAGTCACAGAAAGAGGGACCCTCTGCTGAGGAGCCTTTTTCGTTGGCTGTCTGTATTGTATCCTTCGATGATTGATGTGTGAGTGTGCAGTCCACAGTGGGCGGTACCATCCTTAGACAGGTAGTCCTGAACTGTGTAAGAAGGTAGCTCAGCAAGCCAGTAGGCGGCATTCTTTGGTGGTCTCTGCTTCATTTCCTCTTTGCTTTTCCATAATGATGGACAGTGCATTGCAAGATGAAATAAACCTTTGGGGGGGGGTCATGTTATTTATCACAGCAACAGAAAGCAAGCTAGCCCTAAATGCATTCTGTCTGTTCCAAGGCCCACCCCCAACTCTGCATTGCAAATCAATAATCTTCCTAATTGGAAGCATCCTAATTGGCTGCTATGTGCCTTCACTTTAACTCAGCAGTTCTCAACCTTCCTGGTGCTGTGACCCTTTAATACAGTTCCTCATGCTGTGGTGACCCCAACCATAGAAGTATTTTTGTTGCTACTTCATGCCTGTAATTTTGCTACTGTTATGAATCATAATGTAAATACCTGTATTTTTCAATGGTCTTAGATGACCCCTGTGAAATGATTTGGCCTCAAAGGGGTGGTAAAGCACAGGTTGAGAACCACTGGCTTTCACTAGGGGGGTTTATACATTCACTCGGTAATCAACTCTGAATCTTCATATCGCTTCTTTTTTTTTTATTTTTCCTTTCCCATTCATTTCTTGTAAGTATTCTGGGGTGGAATCAGATCATCTTCAAATAATAATAAAAATTCTTTTTATAAGCAAAACTAGAACCCGTTTTTTTTCTCTTTTTCTCTACTGTAATAACTAATATATTCCAGAAGACGCTGGGTAAGAGGGTGGTGGTGGGTCCCCGCTCTGCTTCCAAAGCGCATGATTTCAGCCTTCCTGCCACAGCATCTGGCCATATGTGTGTGACAGAAATACACTGTGAGGACTGTTAGGCTGATTGTTTATTTGTTTTAATCAGAGATTCATGTTTAAATTTATAAATGCCTCTTATGGAATTTGTGGAGACGATCAAATATTTTTCCTTGACATAATATTAAAATAGTGAATCATATTAATAGATGTTCTTATGTTAAAGAATCTCTTTATTTAAGGAATTCACTCTATTAATAGATTTTTCTTATATTAAAATATCTTTTTATTTAAAGAATTAACCCTATTTGATTAAAGTTTTTTATTCAGTAGTGAATATAGAATCTAGGGCCTCCTACTCATTAGGCAAATGCTCTACCACTGAGCCACACCCCAGCCCCTCACTGGGGGGTTTCTAGACAGGGGCTCCACCACTGTGTCACACTACCAGCCCCTCACTGGGGGATTCTAGGCAGGGGCTCTATCATTGAGCCACACCCCCCAGTCCCTCACTGGGGGATTCTAGGCAGGGGCTCTACCATTGAGTCATACCCCCAGCTCCTCACTGGGGGATTCTAGGCAGGGGCTCTACCACTGAACCACACCCCCAGTACCTCACTGGGGGAATCTAGGCAGGGGCTCTACCACTGAGCCACACCCCAGCCCCTCACTGGAGGATTCTAGGCAGGGGCTCTACTACTGACTTATATCCATGCTTCTCCCCACTACCACGTTTGGAGACAGACTCAGCAGATATGTTGCTAAATCTGATCTTGAACCCAAGCTATATATAGCTCAAACCATTCTAGAATTTACGGCCATGCTATCTCAGCCTCTTACTACCTGGAATTACAGTCCTGGAGCTTTATTCCCAGTGTGGCCTTTCTCTGTTGAGCATACTGTCATATGTCAAATATCTATTCTTATGATATTTCTAGGATTTGCTGCATTGATGCTCCTCAGAAGTTTGCTTTTGAAAACATCTCTCTTGGGTTTTGGTATTAGTGTTGCTCCTTCAAAAAGTAGTTAGGAGATTTCTTCCTCTCAACTCCTGAGCAGTCAGACAGAACTTATACCATGTGTCTCTGGAAGAGTTCATAGAATTGACGAGTAGAAACATAGGCTTGGTTCCTTTTTCACACAGCTCAAAATGACTCTCACTCTTTTTTAATAGTTGGATTATTTTTAAAAATCTCTCTCTCTCTCACCAGTTTTGATCATTTCTCTTGGGCAAAAGGTGTTCATTTTCTCCACTGAAAATTATTTGCACACAATTAAACAACATATTCTTTTTAAGCTTTTTATTTTAAGTTTATGCGTATTCTCCCTGCATGTAATGCCTGTGCACAAAACTGGAGCTGTGAGCTGGGAATCGAACCTGGGTCCTCTGCAAGAGCAGTCAGTGCTCTTGACACTGAATTATCCATTCAGCCTCGTGATGCATTCTTTACACAGTCTTTCCTTTATCCATTGTTTTATCCATCTTATTCTATAAGGTTTTGTGGTATATGTTTTTTCTTTTATTGAGAAATCGCAGGATGTCTCAGCCTCAGTAGCTAGTTCTTTGCTGGGGACGCTGGAGGGGGCGGCGGTGGGCTTGTCCTGTGAAGTTGAGTATGGTGTTGCATCCCTGGCCTTGGATAGCAAGGTACTCTTCACATGTCACTTCCAAAAATCATCTCTTCCCCCTGGAGATCACTGAGATGGCTGTTTTATTCTCCTTGCAAGAACACACTCACAGTAAATGTTTTTTTAATTTTTTTTTATTCCTCTCTCTATATCGTGAACTCAGTACTTGGTTTACATGCTTTCTTCACTTGTTATTAAATAATCTAGATTTTAAATAGTATACATTTAATTTTATGTGTATGATTGTCTTTGTTTATGCACCACGTGGCTGTAGTCCCCACAAAGGCCAGAAGAGGGCGATGGATGCCCCTGGAACTGGAGTTACAGCCAGTGGTGAGCTTCCATGAGGGTGTGGGACTTGAATCCGTGTCCTCTGTAACAACAGCCTGTGCTCTTAACTGCTGAGCCTCTAATCTGGGCTTTAACATTTCTTTCCCCCGATTATATCTATAGCTCTTGATACGCAATTATTTCTTAAACTGGGGTTTCTGAAATTTCTCTTTTATTTCTACTTAATCTTGAATAATTTTTATCTTTGACATTTTCTAAATATTTGCTTGTTTGTTTTCTTAATTTAGACATTGGAACTCCACTCCACATACATCCTACACGGAGACCACCGCTTAACTCTCTGGAGTGGAGTTATGTGTTAGATTTTCTTATGACTGAATTATAGTAGCTGTGCTGTATTCTTTGGGCATTCAGAAAGAATGATGGTTTCCTGTTTTAGGAGAACAGAACTTCTGCCTCTTTTCAATTTTGTTGCCTATATTCTCATATCCTTCACTGATGTTTTATTTTCTTGAGCTAGAGTCCTTTTATGACTGGTTTTGCTTCGTGGCTTTACTCTTGGGGTACTTTGCTTCAATCACAGAGTCTAGTTGAACTCGTTAGGATGAAGTGTGTTTAATTTCATTTAAACTTACCTGACACGGATTCTAAATTTTATTTTATTTTACTATTTTCTATGTTTTATTTTCAAGACTATGTGACCCTAGCTGGCTTAGAACTTACAGAGACGCACCTACCTCCTCTTCCCAACTATTGGGATTATATATGATAGATTTATTTTTCCTATCTTTCCAGTCTTTAGCCCTTACTCTTCAGGAAAGGAAATTTCATGAGGAAAAGGAAATGTTTGCTTTGTTCGTTTGTCCTTCTGGTAGCTGGAACAGTTCTTGGTATACAGTAGGTGCTCAATAAATATTTGTTGAATGAATGAGTGCCGACGGGCACCAGGCATGTGACACCGGATTGATATTCACATTATGGTAGTATCATTGCCTCCCATTTTCCATGGTTTCACTTTTTTTTTTTGAAGTTTTAACTATCTGCAGTCAACTATGGTTCAAATATATCAAAAGAGGAATGAAGATATGGCTCAGTGGTTAAAGGCATTGGCCGTACTTCCAGAGGACGTGGGTTCAACTCCAGCATCTACATGTGGGCCCAAAATAATCTGTACCTCCAATTCTAAAGGATTTGACATCTTTTGCTCTGCACAGACACCAAGCAAGCACATGGTACATAGATAGATATGTGTGCAGTCAAACCCCCTACCCCCCCCCCCCACACCATATGAACATAAGTAGATTTTTAAAACAAATTAAATGGAAAGCTCCAAAAATTAATATATGCTTTTAACTGTATGCTATTGTGGGTAGTAAGTATAGTGTAGTGTCCATTGACCCATACTGACCCATACTTTTGTTCAATGTGCCCTTACTGTGAATGCTGTCTACCTGCCAGTCGCTTGGGAGTTATTTTTGGGTATAAGTCTTATAATGTCAGTGAGAGCAGTCAAACTGGGCACATCACCATGCACACCATGGCCATCTCCCTTCATCTAGACACTTGGGTCCTGTGTCATGTCACACCGTCATAAAAGAGAGCAAGAGGAGACAACACAGTGGACTGGAGAGAGGCTCGGGCAGAAGGGAAGAGAGAGAGGGAGAGACTCCCAGAATCGTTTTTGGAGGAATATTCTTAAAACGATCCTTCCAACGGTAGTCGCTGTTCATCTTACTCATTTCTAAATTAAGCATTGTAAGTGAGCATCTGAGAAACTCTGTGGAAACTTTAATCATATATTTATGGTCTGTGGCATCTACTGGATTCTTGGAACAAAATACTTTTAAAAGAAAAAAAAAAGTAAAAATAAAAAGACATCAGCAGCCACAAAAATCAACATTATCAGGTCAGACCTGAATGGAGCTTGCCAGGGATTGGTGACCAACAGGGGCATACTAGACTGTAATAAACATGGCCAGGGAACAGTCAATTCGAGGTGCTGAGGACTCTGGGGTCTTCTGCCATACAGGGCTCACCATGCGTGCTTGCTACTCGGCAACATGGCTCCTCTCTTACCCTACAGTGCAGAGTCTAAATGTCACCCCACGTGCGCCAGTGGTGATTACAGAGTGAGCTGTCATGGTGAGCTGTCTAAAGGGGGTGTCAACTCATTGGACAGGGTATAATTTTACTCAATGTGTTCTTGTCTTATTTTAGTTCAACATCATTTTCCAGTTGCAAACCTTGTGAGTGACGTACAGAATGCAAAACAACATAAAAGGTTCTCCCTCAGGCAGACTGTGTCCAGGTAGATCTTTAATTATTCTTTTGGATCCTTATATTAATGTACTACCCCAATTCTGGCACACAAATACACACACACACAAACACACACACACACACACACGCACACGCACACACACAAACACACACACACACACACGCACACACACAAACACACACACACACACACACGCATTAGACACAGATGGAAAAGATATTTATGTCACCTGTACCAGGATTTTATTTCATATTTTGTGATAGCCTTTATATTTTTAGAAACTAGGAACAAAAGGAAGGGCCTTTCTAATCAAGAGCATTCTTTAGATGCAGAAAACCAGACAATATTTGCAATAAATAGGAAATAAATGGTCTTCTAATCTTCTGGGGTGACATTTAGAATCCAGCGTTCATCTGTAGAAAGTAATTTTAGCCATATCTGAAGAAAAGGATGGAACATACTTTAAGGGTGAAGGAGGTGTGGAAGGATATGTTCAAGAACTCTTAGATAAAAAAGCAATATGTCTCTTCATGCATTTAGTTCTATTTTGAAATTAAGGACATTCGCCAGTGTTTGTCAGATTGACATGCTGTATGCCTTGAAAATGTGTAATCTGTATTTGCCAATTACACTTCAATAAAGCTGGATAAAAGGATTTAATAATAATAGTAATAATAACATTTTAATATTTGAAAATTTCATATGTGGATATTATATTTGCAACATCCCTCCACTCTTCTCCTGTCAATTTCTCTCAAGCCCCTCCCACTTCTTCTCAAATTCATGGGCCTTTATTCTTCAATTATAATTGCTACACATGCATATAAATACATACACACACACACACATATATATACGTGTATTTATATAACTCTAGAAGTACAACCTATTGAGCTTAGTTAGTGTTGCTGATATATATTTAGAACTGACCACTTGGGACTAGAAAATTAAGCAGGGTTTTATCCCTGGCTGAGACTAATACTCTCTCTCTTAGATACCATCAATTGCCTGCACTTCTTCAAGCCTTGCGAATTCCGCATCCATATTGGAATGTCAGCAGGTGGTGTCATTTTTAGGTCTCATTTGGCAAGCAATTGTTGAGGTTTCCTGGTTACAGTTCCCCTTCATATAGAAGAGACTGTCCCCAGCAGACACCCTCTCCTAGTCCACTGGATCTTACAATCTTAAAATAAATTTAAAATGTCTTCTTAATTAATGTATAAAATTGGGCTTAGCTATGGAACACCATGTCATGCTTCCAGAACGGTGCATGTGTGATATTCAAATAAGGATGTCTACCTTCTTAAATAGTGTGTGTGTGTGTGTGTGTGTGTTTACAACTCAAAATTCTAGCTCTTTTGAGAGATATAGGGCGTTACTGTCCTTAGCACTCACAATCTACACAATGAATTTTGAAATGCTGTGCGTTCTGGGACTTACTAGTCACACATACCCATAATTCCACACTTACTCACCAGTCTCTCTGGTCCCTCCCTTCCCCTCACTTCTGTCCCCAGAATCTGATAAGATCATTCTATTCTCTATTCCCATGACTGGATAATATCCCCACTCCGAACAGCAGGGGAAACATCTTCCATTGGTCATTATGATCAATTCAAAGCATTTCTGTGGGGAGCTGACCTCCATCGTCACACATGAGGTCAGATTGCAGAAGGACTTCTGCCTCTCTGTGCCATTGGAAGGCTACAAAGTCCAGATTTCATCCGAGACTCAGAGACCAAACTCAGTACCTCCTTCGCATGCATAAAGCAGCCTGCTGGTCATAGTGGTAAGTGCCTGCAATCCCTATTCTCCTGTGGTGCTTTGGATGAGAATGCTTCCCAGAGGCTCATGTATTTCAACACTTGGTCCTGAGTGATGGCTCTGTTGCAGGAGATTTAGGGGGGATGGCCTTATTGGAGGAAGCATGTCACTAGAGGTAGGTTTTGAGGGACTAATGACTTGTACTACTTCCGTTCACCTCCGCTTCGTTCCTGTGCTTCAAGGTGTGACTGAACTCTCTTCCCGCTCTGCCATCACGCCAGCTACTGGCTGTTTGTCCTTTCTCCTCCATGATGGACTCTCATGCCTCTAGAACTAGAAGGCAAGATGAATTCTTTCTTCTATAAGTTTCCCTGACTGTGACGATTCATCCCGTCAACAGAGCTGAGACAAAGAGGATTTTGAGTTCCAGGCAAATTGGGCTACAGAGAAAGACCCCATCTCACAAAAAGAAAGGAAGGGATGGAAAGGGAGAGGGAGGGGGGAAGAAACGTATGCCTTGGAGTGTTTCAATTTTGTGTTTTTAAGATTTATTTTTTTATTATTTTAATTATGTATTATTATTTTAAGTATGTGTTCATGACTTTGTGAGGAAATGCACATGAATATAGGCGCCCGCGGAGGCCAGAGGTGTCAGATTCCTGGGAACTGGAGGTTTTGGTAGTTGTGTATCCCCTTGCCTAGGTGTTGAGAATTAAACTGGGGTCTCTTCAGACCTGTGTTCCACTGTTTCAAAAACTGTGCAGAGTTGCAAACCTATAGTAATGTTATCTCTCCACATTCACTCATGAAAAAAATTTGTTTGAGGCTGGGTTATAACAGACACAGAGCTGGGGTAGAAGTCAGCTGGCCATGGGACCTGAGGCGGTCAGACTGAGCAACTGACACCCATGGATGGAGGGGACATTTGACTAGGTGACATCACTATAGCCCCTGGGGATTGGGACTTTCGCAGAAGCACCCAAGATCCATATTCCTTCAACTTCCTCTCTGTTTTAGATGCTCCCCTCTTGGGTTCCTGTTTGATTCATTTGTGTTTTAACTACAGTACCCTGAATCAGTTCCTCAGGTAGAGAACAGTGCCTTTCAATTCATAGGCACACTCCTTGAACCAGCAGATTAGAAATAAGTTTAAGGCTTGCACAGTTGAACAGAAACCCATAGAAATCAAAGCTGGCTCACCATGAACTTCCCAGCCTGAGCTTGAAGCATCCATTTCTCCTGCTGATGTGAGCGAGAGAATCAGTTTTTCCCATTACCTTTCAACTGACCCTCAGGCAGGTGGGAAGAATAGGTTTCCTGTTATTTATTTGGGTGTTTTGGGCAATTTTCTGTGTATAAAAGCTGTAAGTATAGGAACAGCTGTACCTGCCCAAAGAAGGGGCTCATAATGCAGGCTTAAGTGGCGTTCAGCAGGCACAAATCTCAGGGACATCAGCAAAGGCCAAGCTGAGCTCAGGCTAGAAACCAAAGGTGTTTTGGGAGGACAATTGTGATCGGATGGTTGGGGCAGCCCAATGCCGTAGGTTCCCTATCGTCATTACTGCCATACACTCTTGGCTCCTGGTCCCAGCAGGTCAGAAGTGCCGCTGTATATTGATTGTTAGGAGCTGTAAGATGCACAACCTTGCTAGGAAAGTGTAGCAGTCAGGCCCACATTCACACATCTTAAAAGTCTTTTTGAAAATAGTCCCTATAGCTAGAGGCCTTGGGATTGGGCCTGGGGTAACAGGGCACTTTACATCTCTTTCTTTCCCAGCTATTTAGGGAGGTGTTATATCAATGTGGTTTAGCCTGAAGCAACCTGGCATTCTGCTGATCTGAGTTGGTGGCCCATTCACTACTGGGTATCATCATTGTGTAGAGGCTGCATGCCTCTGACATATTGGCCTCCAGGGACTTCACTGGCCTCTGGTCCTGAGGCTCTCAGTACCTCCCTGTCTCCCTAGATGGCCAAAGCAGGAGCCCTAGACAGCCTCATCTCATTCAGCCTGCATCCCTCATTCCTCTGATTATAGAAACTCTATCTCACCATAATATTAGGTAGAAAAAAAATTTAGTGTCTTCCTTGGCGCCCTCCACCACCACTAGACTTTCCCACCCCATGTCTTCACATCTGTAGACTGTTTTCAGAATGAGTCCAAAATTAACTCATTCCTCGGGATGGGGCCCACATGACCTAATTACTGTCTACTAAGCCTGTCCTAATCATATCACCATGGGGAATGATCCTCAGAAACGCTGATCTTTTGGAAACAAGCCCCTTCCAACTTTTAGCAATTACTGTGTAAACCCTCTCTCCTGCTACATATGACAACTCAGCCTAGGAGCTAACTGGGCAAAACCATGGTATGTGTGGTACTCTGAGATCTAGATTGACATACAAGAAGGTCCCTAGATTTAGTCACTTCTCAGTGTTCTGAGCTGGCCCCTCCCATTTCCTCCTATCCTAATATCTAGGCTCATTAGTCACCCCATCAGTCACTTCTCATTGTGGGCCCTGCTCTTAGAACCCAGGGCCTGCCCCGAGCCTGTGTTCTTCTCATATGGGCTGGGATGACTCTTCAGAGCTTGAGAAAGCCCTCAGCAAAGAGAGTAAGGGTTTCTTAGGAGAGACCATGTTTAGATTTATTTTTTAGTTATGTGTACATGTGTGGGGTGTCTGTGCATGGGAGCATAGTGTCTGCAGAGTCCAGAAGAGTCTGATTTCTTAGAGATGGAATTACAGGTAGTTGGGAGACATTCACTATGGGTGTTGAGAAGTGAACTTGGGTCCTTTACAACAGCCCTGTGTCCTCTTAACCACTGAGCCATGTCTCCAGCATTGGGAGCATTTTTTTTTTAAAGTTTATGTCACATAGAAAGGCTTCCATCTCCCCTCTATACAAAGGGCAATGAGGGTATTTATTTGTTTGTTTAGTATGTTAGAGGAAGTGATTCAAAGATCATAATATCTATTATAAAGTGGACTGTTTTTTAGATTCGCTCAATTTAAACATGCTTTTATTAAACATGTCTTAGCATTGATGACCTATGGACCTTGTGTATGCTGGAGAGAAAGCTGGCCAGGGTGTGGTTATCTAGGTTTGGGGGAAGGCTGTCATGTGCAGTGATGCAGGGTGAGACCACAGCTCAGTGGATGTCCAGAAGATGACTGAGTCCAGGTGAGATTTTCCTATCATACCACAGAAGGACATAACAACAGTATTCCTGCCTGGCTCCACCCACCCACTACATCATCACTATTCACTTGCCTGATGCATAAGCAGGAAACATGTTGTATCCACAGCCACCTGTTTGTATTTCCCAAGTGATACCTTCTTTCCAGGCAAGTCTAAGGAAAACATCACCCCCATTATGTCACAGCTAGGCGACATGGGTAAGTTCTCCTATAGATCATGGCAATGCCAGAGGCAACCATTGAGGAAACGGTTTCTCTTTGTGACAATTGTGTGGAGGCTTGTAGGTGATTTAATTATCTTAATCTTTATAAGTACCAGGGAAAATTAGAATCAGTGTGCCCACTCTACCAGTGGGTTTTTTTTTTTTTTAATGTGTTTAAGATCATACAGCCAAAGGGTATGCTCTCCCCAGCATGCTTCATTCAGGGAGCACCCTGAACACCACTTACCTCAGGTCACTCAGACAGTTCTAGGCAGAAATTATACCACAGATTGACTTCATCTTTGATGCTGGCTCTGACATGAGCTGCGAAATAGCACAACGCCTTGGGGGCTTGAAGTTGGGGCTCAAGGTAGGAAAAAGGCCCCCTGGCTTGTTAAACGCACTATTACTTGCTCTCTCTCTCTCTCTCTTTCCTCTTTCAAGATGGCAGCAGCTCCATGAAGGAATCGAAAGAATGGAAGTGGCTAAAATATTTCCAAATAATTTTTCCCCATATAGGCAAGAGGTATTATTGCAAGTTCAATGCTAATTACAGCTATTTACCATGAGAAAAAAAATCCGTGAAAGGAAGGAAATTTAAAAAAAAAAAAAAACCATAAATGGCCCAGAAAACAGTACATGTTCCTTTTTTCTCTTTGGTCCAGTCTATCTCCATGGAAGGGAGTCAGGCAGGAGATGTTGCTGGCTGGAGCAGGGTGATAAATAACTCAAAGGTGTCAGACATACGAAAGAATTATGCCTGTCTGACCTATGACGGGATAAATCCCCAGTCTCTGCTTATGGCCAGAAGATGTGACTTTAAATGCCATAAAAATTTAGCATTTCCCCCTTCCTAATTGTCTCCTATAATTTTGCCAGATTTATTAAAACAAGATGGGGGGGTATTTTTTTCCTTCTATTCACTGGTAGAATGTGCTCTTTAGTATCATTTTACATAATTTAATACAATTTGTTCCATCCATTGATTTTCATGGGGATACAAGCTGTTCGCTTGTGCAGAAGCTGGCATCAGCATGAGAGCTGGCACCAAGGCACCTCCAGGAGCCTGATGCTGCAAAGTTCTGGGGGCTTCGGCCATTTTGAAGCAGGTTCTGTGGAGCCATGATTTCCCAGGCCTCCCTCCTGTCCCCTGACAGAGACACAGAAATGGGACCCTGGGCCATACCACAGCTGAGCTCAAGAGGGGACTTGCGTTCCCCCCTCCAAGTGATGTGAGAGACGCTCTCCCCAAATGTGCAGCCTGATGGAGAAACACAGGTGTTTCTTAATTACTTGTGCAGAAGGGAAGTGAATGCTGAGCGGATGTGCTGCAGGGGTGACCGAGAGCCAGACTGGGGCATCCAGCCAGCAACAGCCACACTCTGATACAGGGAAACCCTCATCTTCAGCCCTTCCTGCCCCCACCCCCCGTCTTGTTTATTAGATTGGAGAAGTGTGTATTTTAAGGCTCATCCAAACCCTTAATATATGGAGACACACACACACACACACACACACACACACACACACACACACACACACACACCCCAATCAGAATGCAGTGGTGAAGTCTCAGGACTCCATTCTGGTAGGGATCATCTACGAAGGAGTTTCCCATCATCTGCCTCCTGATTTAACTCCTGTGGGCTCCTCTGACTGGTCTGTGTTTTGAAGGAGAGGTTACTGTTTCTCAACTAGAGATGTGAGACAAGAGAATGAGGCCCCCATTGTGCCTTTATGGTGCTACGTGACTTTGGACCTGATACTTCACCTCCCTCGATAAGTGCCTTTGTGGTAAGGTCTCTCAACTCTGTATATTCTAGACATTGAACTCTATGAGTCTGCGGAATACTGAGTGATCACAGGCAGAGATCACATTCTCTTCCTCTGCGCCCTCCAACATGGCTGTGTCTCTAGCAGTGACCTGAAATAGGCTTGTGGTCATGTTGACAGCATCACCCCACTGTTCAGCCCTGACCTGTGCATGGTGCTTGCAGATGGGCTCAGAACTGATGTGCCTGGATGTTCCAAGCATGCATCTGACTTTGCTCCTGGCTTTCTGAGTGCCCATAGTACCATATCCCAGGACCAGCTTCACTTCCTGCAACCGGACACTGGACACTGAGCTTGTCATGTTACACTGATTGACAGAGATACAGACCCTCCAGGGTGGACCCTCTCTGCATGAGGGTGCCCCAGACAGTGATGAATCATCCCCTTCCCGGCACCCCTGGGGGACAGCTAAGTAGGCCAAATGAACCGATCTGAGCTGGCCGCTGGCCAGAGCACAGGGCTAATCCTTGCCTCTGTGGAAGAGCCTGGGGCTGGAGGCTCTGTCACCAGTCAGAGCCGCTTGTTACATGCTAGCCTGGCAGCCCTGTCACCACCCTGGGGACCTTGAGGAACTCTCACTCTCTTATGTTCGCTGTGTTCTAAATGTGGGCAGGAACACAAAGTTGCCTCCTTTTTGCCTAGAAAGATAGAGGAGGGGACACAGCAACCTTGGCCCTCTATTCTGGGCCAGAACACTTGGTGCCTGTGGGAGGGGTGTCATCAGAGAAAGGAGTGGTTGAGCATGCCTTTCAATCTAGTTCGTACAGAAAGAACACAGTGGAGAAAGGGTGACAGCCAGCATGGACCCTGGTAGGGTCGATCCAATTCTAAGATAGAGCTGTCCTGAATATATATGGAAGGTGTGGTGTGTGGGGTTGTCACTGAATGTCCAGTGTGGCATGCTGGGCTGTGCACTTGACAGCCTGTGGCCTTTTATACCTTACCAACAGTCCTATGAAGTATCTCCATTTTATCAAGAAAGAAGCAGGCTCAGAGAGGCTAGACAGTTTGCCCCATGTTGCAGAGCCAGTGAATGCCACAGAGAGAAGATACTGGGTACCTCAGTCCTTGGACGGTTTGCTCCTCCTCATTGGCTGAGAACTTCTCTCTGCTCTCAAGGTGTTGGTATTCCTGGGTCATGCTTCTCATGTATTCATCAGAGCATACGGCCTTTACCCGGCAGGAGGAAATCCAAGGGTGAGCAAAGGAGATGGAGGGACCCTCCCAGGCACACTGGTCCTGTTTTACTCCAGAAAGAGCGAGGCGAACAACCCCCAAATGTCCAGGACCAGTTAGTGCAGGCTCTGCCCCCTGGAATCTGAGGGAGCATCTTGCTGAAGACAAGGCTGGCTCAGGCAGAGACTAGAGCAGGTGTGAACTGGAGAAGCAGAGGCTCCCGAGTTGGGTGGAATGGGGTCATTAGAAGGCCTGAGAGGCCAGGAGGACCTGGGAGCACCAGAGGCTCTCACTAGTATTCTAGCTGGGTCAGAAAGACATTGAAAAACTGAGAACGGGCCTCACTCACTCATTCACTTAGTCGTTCATTGAGTCGCTGAACACCTTGCATATATTAGACACTTTCCAGATTGGAACGGAGGGGGTGGGCACATCAGTTGAAAAAAAAACCTACCCAGGTCTGTTCATAGTGAGATGCTGTGTGTGTGCGTGTGTGTGTGTTGGAGGGGGTGTGTGTGAACAGGCTCATATGCATGCACGAGTACCTGTTCTTGCCTGCTTATTTCTACATTTGCATAGCTGTGTGTGCCTGGGCATGCAAGGACTTGGATTTCCTGGAAGAGAGAGGAGACTCTGGGCAGAAACAGGACCAGGCTGAGCCTCCTTTCAGCTCTGGCCCACAGACCTTGCCAGCAGCTTCTGCTATGAGGGGAGCTTTGAAAAATCCCTGTTTCTCCAGAAAGCCCTGCTTGGCACAAGCTATGCCCCTTCTGCCAGCTCTTCCAATCCCAGGAGCTGCTACCACCTTTCAGTCAGGGGCTAGGTCATTGTCAGGACTTATAGGTCCCAAGGCCAAGGTCTGCAGAAAGAAGCAGCCATCCAGGGTTGCTGGTGAGGCCAGCCTGGGGACCACAGGGAGGCTCCTTTTTATGGCTCACCCAGTCACTTCCTGAAAAATTAATTTGCAAATGTATCCTATTTATTGAGACCTTCTGGATTGGATAACAGATGCAGCATGGCCTGTTCCAGAAGACCATCCAGAAAGGAGATCCTTAAGTAGTCAGTGGACAAAAGAATGCATGCTGGCCGAGCCTACTGCCTTGTTTGAGCTCCACACTCAAGGTGGGCATGTGTATATTTGGAAGGCTCCCCAGAATGGGGCTCGGGAGTCCACAAGGCGTCCGGAGAACACACTGAGCCGGGCACTCCCGGATGGCTCTCTGGATTGGTTCTCCTGTAGCCCTCAGAAACAACCAGAAGCCGGCTCCCCCTCCCTGGCCATCTGTTTGAAGCATCTGGTAATCAGGTGCAAGCCCCACACCAGAGCACTGAAGCTGAAATGTGCAGTCACCTTGCCACCCACACTGGCTTTTGTTACTGCACCAGGCTGCCCCGCTTTGTGTAGGGGAGAATAGTTTGGGGTTGGAAATCCTAATCTGATGGTAGAACTTTACCGTAGCTGAGCTGAGATGCTGGGGGTGGCCTGGTCTCTAGGGTCTATGGACTGGTGTCAAGGAAAGGATTGAGCATTCAGGGGTGGGAGAGAAACATACTTAGCTGCAAAATAAAGTGAGTCTCAGATATCTAGATCCCGATGTGCAGAAGAAAACTGTGTTTTAATACCGGAAGCAAGCATGCCTCTTCCAGTGCTCCTTTGGTCCTGAGTAACAAAGGATAAATTTGAGTGACCATGACATGCATCAGGGTGGGGATGGGTGTCTGTGGATTTGCTCTTGAGGTCAGTTGCATCTTTTACTCCAAACTAAGTATTTAGAAGGCAGTGTGAGTGTTGGTGATGCTGCAAATATTTTTTGATCTAGCTTGCATACACACAGAAGGGTACCCATGGGTTAATGCAGGGCGATTCTGCACAAAGAGACCTACTCTACTACCTGAACTATTGGAGTCTCAACTCATAGATGAAGAGGGGCTTTAGTTAGCCATTGGCTCTTGTAGATATGGCTGTGTGTGCTACATTTCCAGACAGCTGGCTGTGAAAGAGCCTGTCCTCTAGGAGACTTAAGCCCAAGGAGACTGCATTTGCAGATCTCTGTGGAGACATCACCAGTGCACCATGGGATACTTGTTGGAAGCAGTTGTACATTCTCTTGCCTTCTATCTTAATTGCCAGAATGATCTGAAAGATGCAAGTGAAGTCCTACTATGTGTAGGGATGCTTCTCCTGCCTGTCCTCCTGGATTAATCATGACAAAATATGTAGAAACTGTTCTGTGAAAGCCAGAAGTCCTGCCCATGTGCAGTGGATGTGTGTCTGTCTCTCCTGATAAATCTGGCCAATGCTATTCATGACTGTGGGTTGGGTGTGACAGAAGTCGCTTCCTGTTGAGACCAGTGATGACTTTTTGTCTTTGAAAAATGCGAAGAAATAAAGAAGTTAGAGAGACTCAAATGGACTGGATCAGATCATCTCAAGAAAACTTCACTTGGGTTTCCTGTTGCTTCGCGTTTTCAGGACAGGAGCTGTCCATGTAGTCTATGTTGGCTTCTAACTTGTGACCCTTCTGCTTCTACCTCCATAACCTGTGCTAGGATTATAGTGCTGCACCACTACTGTGCCCGGCCCAAAGCATCCTCTTCAGATAAGCAGGATGGAATCCACATGACTTCTCCAGTGCATCTCTATTAGATTCTAAATGTGCCCTGATAAAGATTTTTGATTTTGCAGGAGTAGTCTTTTCTCTCTCTTTTTAATCACACATACGTTTAGCATATGGTGCTATTTCCCTCATGAGGGATCGCCTGTCCAGACTCTGCATTCCCCCATCTCTACCCCCAGCAGACTCTCTCCTCAGCAGCTTGGGTATAGGAAGGTAGTGTTTCTTGCATCCTCCTGCTGGCCTGGCAAGCCTTTCCTTACTGCTACTCAAGTCCAATGTCTTCCTCTTTCTACTCTTGGTTGAGCATAAAGACAAGGTCCCTTTGGCTTAAGGCGAGATGCTGGCTTTCTCTGATGGTTGTACCATAAGTTAGCAGAAGTTTGACAGTCATTTAATTTTCATTGACAAATGCTGTCATAATATTGAGGAAAAAGTGAGATGTTATATCAACAGTAGTGGTCGACGCTCAGCCAGTCATATGGACCGGGCGAACACCATATGCTTCCTCCAAACTCGCCTTGGAAAGCTTTGGCTTAGTACTTGACAAGCTGAAGATACCAGTCAGGGAAAATGATTACCCTTGAGAGGGAGGTATTCAGGCCATGCTTCCAGTTCCTTAACTACTTAGGAACAAAATTGAAAGAAGAATACTTCCAGGGTTTCAGTAACAGACCATTATCTTCCTTCTTAGGGTCACCCTTTAAGGAATCAACAGAAGGTGTTTACCACACACCAAAGCCAGCAGTGACCAAGCAGATGCCTTCTGACAACCATCCTATCACCAAGGGTCTAGAGATGGTGAAGTACCACCAACTTCCTGCTGGTCTATTTAACCCTGCCTTGGTGACTTCAGACATCCAGTGCCCTCAGTGGTCACATTCACAAATATTAAAGGGGCCAGAACCAAAGTCAGGCTCATGTCATGCATTTAGATGATCCACCCAGATAGTGGACAAGATTTTTATCTCAAAGATGGAGCTTATGATGCTATTTATCCAGCACCCAGGCTGGGCCAGTCCAAACCATGAGTAGACGAGATGGATTTGTGTACCTGGCTATGCAGGTGTCTGGCTAAATCCTTAGCCAAAAATCTTGGCTGGGTGTTTCTACAAGGGATGGGTAGCTTAGTCCTGATTTGCTGTTTTTCTAGCATTGGGTTTATTTTAATTCTGTTACTATACATAGCAAAAGGAACTGATGAGTAAAGTTACAGTCTGGGAGAAAATCTGTGTGTCTCTGTGTGTGCTTGTATGTGTGTGAGGGCGTGTTTAGGACACACCATCCCTGTGCATATTCAGCTGGTGTCCTTGCTCGGCTTGCCAAATATTCGGGGACCTTCCATTCTCTGAAGGATTCCCACCCCAAACAATGCTAAGTAAAGAAACAGGCATATGGCGTGTATTGGAGATGGCTCAGCACTGGCGGGGGAACATCCGTTGTCGTGAACAGGTATTTGAAATAGATGACAAACCCATCCTGTTCTTTTTGGAACTTACCGAATATCTGGATTCCATCCTTGCTATTGTGGCTTTGTGCTTATTATTATCTTAACAAAGAGAGATATGTGTACAGTTCTCAGAACTGGGCATGGACACAACTGCTCTCCAAGATGGCTTCCTGCCTGTGCCAGGAGCTGTCCTTCCTGCAAGGCACTCTTGTTCTAGTTCTCCCCCCATCCCCGAGGGGGTGGTGGTTTCTCAGCAATGTAAGGCCCTCTGGCCAGAATGAAAGAGTGTCCCATTGGTGCCGAGGGTCTCCAGAAGTCGAGGAGAATTCCGATGTCGCTGGGGGTGTCCTTGGTCTCCAAAGCAAGTACCGACTTAAAAATGCAGGCCAGATTGGAGGAGCAGCTGCCCTCCTTGTGGATGGCATCCGTTGGTGGCTGTGGAAAGACGACTTCCGGACTGCCTCCCATTACTGTTTCATTACATGACAGCAGATCTTTGCACGGATCCATACGCTGCCTCTTGGATGGGGTTTCCAAACACAGCAGGACACTGTGGGGAGACAGAGCATATCTCCTCCTCTGCCTGCTGGAAGCCCATCTCCCTGCCATGTGCCATTTTTAAACCCGTGGTTGCAATTGTCTCTGGCTACCTCAGGTGATGAGTACAGCCCTTCTGTGGGCCACTACAGTACTGTGCAAGATGACCAGGGATGCAGCATTTTCCAGAAGGCTCTCTAGAGGGAAAAATCCCACTTAAAGTCTATCTTTTCACCAGGTATATATGGCTTTTGGATTTCTTCTCGTTGGGATCAGTACATCAATATTCATTAAAACGATGTCCACCTAGAAGAAGTTTTCTTACCTGGATGTGGTCATCAGCATTTTAGTGATAAAGGGAAGATGTCAGAGTTGTTACCTTGTTTGCTGACGTCAGGATGGGAAGCCATATTCCCCCTGGTAATACAGTCCCCAGAGGGACGGAGGAACACATACTTACCCTTCTCCAACCTAGCTTATGCTGCTTTCTCTGCTTCATGGCCCTCTCTCCTCATGATGAGGTGAAGGAGTCTGAATGCACTGCCTCTTATAGGGTGGGGTCTCTTCTTATTTCCTGAGCAAAGAGCTTTATCCTTCTCCTGCTGCATCGATAACTACAGTAACAATAACATGTTTGTGCGTTGTCACCCTATCTTGAAGACAGAAGTCTGCAGGCACGGGACCTAAGCCTCTATCTGCCATGGTAAACTTCTCCACCCCTGTAGAGTGAAATCTAGACAGACAAACTCCCCCGCTCAATACTTTCCCATGACTTGTGACTTCATGGCAACAATGGTGCTCTGTAAAGTGGTCTAGGGGAGCTCCTCTTTTTCCAGAACTCTATCACATATGGTTTGAGATGTCTTCTGTAACTTCTCAGGAAAGGCCATGAGCAGTACTGGCATCCATGCTTTGGGAACTACCTGTCATTTGTCTCAGTGAATCCACTGCAGGTCAACCCTGTGGAACTTCTCCACCTCCCCTCGAGCTACCACCAGCCTTTTTATCTTTGCCAAGCTGCATCTCGGAAGGACATGGGGTGGGATCTCTTTGAGGAAGCTCTACCTCCTAGGCTTGAAGTGGAAGGACCACCTGCTCATGTCCTGGAGGGAGGGCTGAGATCACAACACACCTGCATAGCCTACTTTTTCCCACAGAAGCCTTTTCCAATATAGTCCTTCTCTGCCATCAAATAGGGTCCTGGCATAGTACTAAAAGGATGCCTTTGCAATCTTGGATTTCCATCTGGGTGAGGGCAGCATGCATCCATCTCAGCTTTTTCTAACATTCTGTTACACTTGATCATCACAATGCCCTTGTCTTTTACTAGGGTCTCAATCCCTGCTCTGCTTTCAGATACTTAGGAAGAGTGGGATTTATTAGCTTTCTGCTTGGGATAACCCCTTCCGGTACATAGAATTGATTGGGTGTCAGAACGTTGCATGAGAATCTGTGTAAGGGAAGCCTGTAGCCGTCCAACAGCTTCTACCTGACAGTTCTGGGCACACCAAACAACTTTGACCCCAGCTATGAGGCTCTCTCTTGTCCTGGCACACCACCTGCCACTGTGGGTGACAATGAGGTCAAACTTGCCAGGCAACCAGAAAGCCCTGACCACCATGGCCAGTGAGACGCTGCCCAGACCTCTGCTGTTTCACCAGGTATTATTCACAGCTTGTAGCCTTTTGGATCTGAACACCCCTTGATGGTTTGAATGTGGAATGTCCCCTCAAGGCTCCTGCATTTAGACATCTGATATCCAGGTTGGGTGTTGTTATTGGAAATTGTGAGACTTGAGGGGCATTGGCCTTAGCTGTTAGATTTAAAGCCATAGGAGTGGACTTGAGAGTAATAGTCCAGATCTAAGGGTAATGGTCCAGATCCAGATCCAGTTTGAGCTTTCTGGTTCCAAGCTGTGGTGACACATAACCCCTTGTCCCACCTCCATGCACACACCCACCCCTCCTGCAGCTATGAGCTAGTCCTGCCTCCAACCTTTCTCTGCCATAGGGGATTGTATCCCCTAAACCAGTGGTTCTCAACCTCCTTGGAAGACCTCTATTCCCAAAAATATTTATATTACAATTCATAACAGTAGTAAAATTACAGATATTAAGTAATAATAAAGATAGTCTTATGGTTGGGGGTTATCCCAACATAAGGTGCTGTGTTAAAAGGTCGCAGCATCAGGAAGGCTGAGAAATAGTGCTTTCAACCATTAACCAGAATAGAACTTCCTTCTCTTACATTTTCTCTATTATTATCACAGAGAAAAGTCACTACGGTAACATTTAACACTGCTTAAAACCTCTGACTGACTGGAAAAAGATCCTTAGGCCCCTAAAGGACATTGGAAGGTAGTTATGGGCCAGAGATCTCTGGGAAGGTCTTTCTAGATCTCTAGTGTCAAGAACAAGAGATATTGGTATAATAAACAGGCTATTATAGGTTTACCATTTTTTTTCTTACTTTCAAAAATTGTCTAGTTCTTGGGAGCTGGAGAGATGGCTTGGTGGGTAAGAACACTGGTTGCTTTGCAGAGTTGCTAGATTGATCCCAGCACGGCAGCTCAGAACTGTCTGTTACTCCAGTTCCAGGGGATTTGATGCCCACATTCTCTTCTGGCCTCCACAGACATCAGACACACATGCGGTGCACATACATACTTTCAGATGAAACACCCATACTTACAAAATAAAAATAAATCATTAAATTATCCATTTCTTAATTTCAGATATCATATTCTCTAGTTTAAGAATTTCCACCCCAATTCTTCTTCATGTTCTTACTTTTTTATTCATACACACATTAGCTAGACTTCTTAATTCTTTTAACTCAGCATACAGAACATCTGCAAATCTGTGTTTATTATTTGTTGCCTAATTTTGCTTTTCCTCATTTGCTCTCATTTTCCAGTGTGCCTGGTCACTTTTCACCACATGTCAGACATTACATGCAAAAATTATAGAGCTAAATGTAAGCTCTAGGTCAGAAGAAAGGAGTAGGTATCTGATGTGAGCCGGGCATGTCATGTTTAAGTTTTTAATAGCTCCATTAAGTATATGCAAATAGTCAAGGTAACTTTAATCTATTTTATTTAGCAATGGGTCCCTCGTATCGTGCTGTTTCAGCTTGAAGCCAGCTAATAATTTGATATGAATAAACTTTTCATCTTAAGTCTTAAGAATATGCATGATTTGTACGTTGTTCCAATAGTACTTTTCAATTCAGTAAGAGCCACAGCCTGAAATATCCAGGGAGGGGACTTATTAGGAGCACAGTTCCTGTAGGCTGGTGGGCTTGGGGCAGATTGTCTTATGTAGTTAAAAAGGAGTCATTTCAGGGATTTGTTTCCTGTTTGCCCTTAGTCTGTACTCATCCCTCGAGCGGTCCCAACTGAACGCATCAGCTGCTCACCAGGGACTGTCTCTCTTTCTCCAGGCCCTGGACTGGAACTTTTGTCTCTTCCATCCCTTGGATTGCAGAAATGCATGTTTACCTCATCCCAGCTGCCTCCTGTAAATCAGCCCCAGAAACGGGCCTGTCTCTCTGCCTCTCTCCTTAGAACCTTGGCCCTTAAAATCCTGGCATCTCATGCCTTAAAGTAATTGACATGCACACTTTATGTTTTGGTGCAATTGTTTTCAGTTACTGTCAATAGAACAGTTTATTTGGTGTGAGCCGTAGCGAGAAATGGAAGAGGAGTAGAAGACGGGAAGGAGGAAGAAGAAGAAAACTTTACCATAATCACAATCAGCTGAAACTATATATATGTATGTATGTATGTGTGTGTGTATGTGTGTACGTATGTACGTATGTACGTGTGTACGTGTGTACGTGTGTATGTGTGTGTGTATGTATGTATGTATGTATATATATATATATATATATTCTTTCTCTTTGGTAATCAGGGCTGTTTGAGATTGTGGACAAAGCCTTATTTCTTCCCTTCTGACTCAGCCCACCAGACTCCCTGGAATCCTGCTCTGTTCTGTACTGCTACAGCAGAATGAGGCTGAGTGTAAAGAAAAGTTTATTTAGCTCCCGTTTCTGGGAGTTTAAGAGCATGGTGCCAGGCTCTGCTTGGCTCACGGGGGTCCCAGGGTGGATTTCATCACGTGATGGGGAGTGTGTTCCCGTCAGATGGTGAACCTGGAACAAGCGGTTGCGGGGCGGGCTAAGCAAGCACGTTTTACACCAACCTGCTCTCTCTTAGAACTAATCCACTCTTCCCTGACCTGAACGGCTCTCTGAAGACAGCACTAATCTCTTCAGGGCCCCCATGACCCAATTACCCTACAACAACCTTCACTCCATTTATTTATTTATTTATTTATTTATTTATTTATTTATTTATTTATTTATTTATTTATTTATTTATTTATTTATTTATTTATTTATTTATTTATTCATTCATTCATTCATTCATTCATTCATTCATTCATTTATTTATTTATTTATATAAACGTTATCTCTCTCCTCCCCCCTCCCCCTCCCCCTCCGCCGCCTCCGCCCCCTCCCCATCCTCCTTCTTTGGTGGTGGCGGGAGTACCAGGCATAGAACTCAGGTCCTTTGCACGTAGTAGGCAAGGATTATGACTCTAGCCCAAACGCTAGTTTTTCTTTTTAGAAATGCCAACTTTCGAGAAATTTGTACACATAAACAATGAAATATGATCACATCTTCCTCCTTCCCTTTTCCCTTCCCCTTCTTCTTCCTCTTCTTCCCCCCGCCCCCTTGATAACTCACTGCTCATGCTGCACAGTGAGTGTGGAGAGTCCACGGGAGCCTAAGAAGCCTAGCAAAGCTCACACCCTCAATAAAGAAGCTTCTCCCTCACAGCAATCACCTATTGCCAGCAGCTCCTCAGTAAGGGCAGCGTCGGAACATCCTCGAGCTCCACAGCACCACCACCAGATACTAAACCTCCAGCATGTGGACGCTGAGAGACAGATGATATTCAAAATGTGGTGCCTAGGCATGACTTCCTGTTCTAGGAGCAAAAACGAAATCATGAGATCACAGCCAGTGAGAGTCGAAGCCAAGACCCCAATTCTCCTCGCCTTGGTCTTCCACTGAGGCTTTTCCACAGAGCAAGCCTCCTGCTTGCCTATTTAAGCCTTGCTGACCTAGTGTACATGGGACCATGGGGAACACAGCACTGGAGCAAGCTCAGGGTTTTACAGACACTGGAAGGCCTCTGTCTCAGCACGCCAGACTCTCAGAGAGCAAGAGTTCAGGGCCAGCCTGAACTATTTTAACAAAACCTTGTTTTACTCCCCCAAACCGACTTATTTTTTTTTTAAATAAAATACTTTTATTGTCTGAGAATTTTATACATGCATATAATAGTGTGTGTGTGTGTTTAAATCAAGTCCATCTTACCCCCCCCCCCTTCTCTCCAGTTCCCCTCATTCCGGTCTTAGCGAATTTTCCCTTTCAGCTATATGGGCTCTTTCTCCCTTCTTTCTTAAAACACACCGAGTCCACTTACAACGGCCTATTTGTTCAGAGTTCTGGGACCATCTGTTAGAGTGTGGGTAGCCTCTGAGGAGCTGCATACCTCAAGAATATGGACACTCCAGCCTCCAGTGGCCATAAGTCACCAATAGCTCCTCAATAGCTTCCATGAGCCCCTCCCCCTTCATTGTTGGGATTTTATCTTGCTTAATCTTGTTCAGGTCCTGTGCATGCAGCCCTAGCCACTAAATTTATATGTATGCCATATCCATTACTGCGGGCATCCATTACCTCTGGCTCTTCTAATCTCCCTGTCCCCTCTTCTTTGGTGATCCCCGAGCCTTGGGATGGAGTGTGTCGTATGGATATGCCACTTGGAGCAGAGAATTCCACAGTCTCTCATTCTCTGCACAATGGCCAGGTGTGTGTCTCTGTATTACTCACTGTCTCTATAAAAAGAAGCTTCTCTGACGAAGGTGGAAAGATGCACTAGTCCACGATAAGAACGGACTGGACCACTATGCCTGTTTTGCAGGATAATAGTACTGGGTTCTCTCCTAGGATGTAAGCCCTTTTCAGCCACATATTTTTGGCTCACTCAACAGTACAAAGCGTGATTTCTGTCTTATAGACTGCAATTTAAGTCCAACCAGAAAGTGACTGGTTACTCCCATAACGTGGGTACCACTATTACACCAGCGTGTGTCTCTTGCCAGCATTCTGTTTAGATGATTTGACAGAGAAGAAAAATGCAGCTGTATTTCACAACACGAAGACAGTTACTTGTGGAATAATCTCTTTTACATCCCACCCTTTACTCATTTTCTGTTTCATTGTAAAGCTACTCTACATGTGACCTCTGAGTATCATGTATGTATTATATATTTGTATATATATGGTATAAATTTTTTTCATGTTATTAAGACTATACACACACATACATTTATAGCTGTACTATCATTTTCCATTAGGGACTATACAGTTATTTTTCCTGTTGTAGAATACGTAGGTTGTCTCCAGTGTTTTGCTACAGAGGAAGTCTTTGAGCATGAAGGTATCCTTTTTTAGCCATCCATATTTACAGACTTCATTACTATAAGCAGATGGACTATAGCAAAGCAATGGGACACTTACATGCTCCGTAGCTGAATTTTATCATTTTTATTTCATTTTCATGGTTTGGAAAGGGGTAGAATCTGCCCTTGTGGGCATGTGGCAGTCAGAGGGCGACTTGTAGGGGTCAGTTCTCTCTTTCAGCCACATGATTCTTAGGATTGAACTCAGCAGATCCGACTGGGCAGCAGCTGCCTTTACTCACCCAGCCATCTCACTGGCTCCATTCCCTGAATTTTAAACTTCTAGCTTACATCGCAGATGCAAAGGTATTTCCTACTAAATATCAGGATGTCACAGGGCAATAAGGTAACATATTTAACTGAGATCCACATCTTTCTGGTCCATTCCCAAGACTTAGTTAAGTGGGGGCAGGTCTCCTGAAGTTTCTTAAGGCAGCCTGTAAACGCCAGACCAACTACAACTCCATAAGCAAGGAGAAGCCTTTGTGAGGAAAAATTAACACACTCCCAGAGGGACCCCATGAACACCAACTTGCAGCACATTCTCTGGAGTGCTTGGATCTCTGCAGTGGCCCTGTGGATGGGGCAGCCCCTCGTGTGGCATGTGAACTGCACTTCGGTAACCAGATCCTATTTTAGATGTGCTGAGAGCTGAATCCTATTTTAGATTGACTCATGGAAGGAACCCTGTGGTGATTCTGTAAATCAGAACATTCGTTTGCATTGCAAATCTTTCTCAACTAAGTAATCTTCAGCTCCTTAATTTTACAAATTGTATATTGTGATTTTTTTTTTTTTAAAGAAATGTTGTATATCGGTTTTTACGAAGTACGCTTAGAGGGCACACGGGATTCATTTTAGCTGTGGAGTTTGGGATTGTAGTGAAAGAAAGGATTTCCATTTGATGCTCCTGGAATGCTGGTAAGCCTGTCCTCGGCCTCTGGGCAACAGCTTTGGGCAGCTTCCTCCTGGGGGATCCTGAGCTCTATACTGGTCACCACTAGAACAGAACTGGATGGAGGCACGTCCACGTGGACTTTAGAGGAGAAGGATATGTGTTGTCTCATAGATGAAAGGAGAGTGGAGCATTGGGGTCTCACTCATCACAGAGTGGGCTGGCATTTATATATGTATGCGTATATATATATGTTTACATACACACACATATACATATATATTATTTTCATTGAAAATGTCATCTCCATCAATGTATCCCCCTGCTCTCCATTCCTCTCCCCTACCAATCCCTCCCAGCCAATCCTCAACCCTCCCCATCCACCCATCCCCTCCTGGCCCATCTTGGGGCTGGCATTTCTAAATCCAGTCATTAGAGGGTCCCACCAGCTCTAACCTTAGCAACAGATAGATCCCACTGAGAAAGAAGAGTCTACCATTGCCGGTGTCTCAACTGGGGAAGGGATAGGGAGAGGGAGAGCTTGATCTAGTGGTGACAGGGAGGGGCCAGAGAGAGCCTCTTTAGAGTCCTTACACAGGGAATCAAGTAACAGCACAGCACACTTGAGTTCTTTTGTCCTGTAGAAGAGGCTGGGTTTGAACTCACAGCCCAGTTTCCCAGGGGTGTGACGTAGGCAGGTGCCCTTCCATGGCCTTACATCTCCAGTTTTCTTTTACCCCTTCATGCCTAGGCAATTGGCTGGAAAATCAACAAATGATGATCATGGGACCAGTGAGCTTGCTCATTGAATAAAGGCAGGTGCTGTAATCTTATCAATCTGAATGCAATATGAGAGCCCACGTGGTAGGAGAAAGTCAACTCCCCACGAATTGTCATCTGACCACTAGAGGCACACTGGGACACATGTGTGTGCTCCCTGTACACAAGGTAATTTAATAACAAACTTAAATAATAAAAATTTACATCCTGGCCATGTTTAAGGTATGCATAATGACTGGCTTGCTGTCCTAAGTAAAGCTATCTGCATTGGGTCGCAGAACTTCCTGACTTCACAAGGAACCTGTCACAGGGGCATCTCTTCCTGCTTGGCATTTCTGGCTAAGCTTGCAGCCGAAGGTGTGTTTCCTGCCCTGGCTTCAAACGCTGCAACATGTTCATGCCCCTAAACTTTGCAAGTTACTCCAAGTACCAGGGACCCACTTAGTCTTCTCACTTAAGGGAAAGCGGATGTGGAGAAAGATGTTCCCGAGACACACTTGATTTGGAGAAAATACAGAAGGAGCCTTGTTAAGTTCCTTCCCTGCCGGAGCTTGTTGAAAATTCACGCATGTATCAGTAATTATTTAACAATCAGGTTCTCCTAAACTTTTATACCGTTTATACAGTGTTTAATTTACATTGATTTTTTCATTTTACATGTAGTAATTAATTTTGTCTTACTGACAGCTGATTCTCGGGGACTGCTTTCTAGAGGCAGCCCTGACAGGTACTTTTTAACTCTTCATCTTCCTTCTGTGAGCCCCTTTTTAATCTGAGGTGCTGCTGGCTACTGCAAAATGGTTTCCTGGAGTGGTTGGGCCATGGGGAGAAAGTGCTTTCCTTTCGAGGGCTTGTTTATTAGGGTGGATGGTAGAAATGGAGTGGGTTTAAAGCTCTCTAAATAACCTCAGCCAGTCAGGAAGACTGGTAAGAACTTTTTGGCTTTAAAGGAAACCCCAAAATTTTAAGAGCAAAAAAATGCTTCTCTTAAAACCCATGAGAAAAGCTTCAGATATGAGGGCATAAAAATGTCACAGGAACCACAGGTACCAAGTCTTATATACCTTTTCCTATGCAAGAAGCCCTGCTCACTGGCCTGTCCCTGGAAGATGTTGGAAAATAGTGTCAGTCCAGAGCAGGCAGTCTCTGAGCCTTTGTACTGTCATATTAAAGACATATCCACATCTAGAGTTAAAAGTTAGAAAAATGGAGGCATAGATAAGAGCACTTTTTTTTTTTTAAATGTTGGATTGCAGGAACCCTTTGGAACCTTTAAATTGAGATAATGTACCTGTTATTATGATGGAGAAGGACATTGGTAGCTTCAGTTTTCAACTCTTCATCCCAAGTGACCTTTTAAATATGGATACCGTTCAAGTTACATTTTAATATTAATGAATGGTGTATACGGCAAAAGGAGGTTCAAGTCATTCTGATATTTCACACATTGGGACCTATGTCTGTGCATCTGCATCTGCTCCTTGGGCTTGTCACCATCTTGTAAGCAGCAGAGGGACGTTAGCTCTGACCTCTAAGTATGGGGCTTGTCTCCGGGTAGGATATATTCCAATCAGATAACATCACACCTTGCAGCTAGATTATTCCATGAGTACACAGGTGTCCCAGGGGCACCGGGCATCTCTCTGACTCTGTCCATTGTTCATGTGTCCCAGGTGAACAGCAAGCCTGCATCCTAGGGGAGCCCTCTGTGACTTTGATCAACTAGCTTTGAGGAAGAACCTGGAGGACAAGGGAGCCAGATCTAGGTCACCATCTTCTTTTGTGTATGCTACTATGTTTACAGCTCTGTCCCCAAGTGCCACTCAAGACCACTTTAGGCATCTCTGTCATAGTTCCAGAGAAAATACTGTGGTTATGTTTGGCTTGTGGGTAATGGAGGTCTTTTTCTGTGCTGTGATCCTTTGTCCTGCGTCCACTTCTGTTCCTGTGGCATCTATGACTACAATGATGGACAAAGGGGACCTTTCTCTCCCCAGTACATCTCCCAATATTTCCTGGGAGAAAATAGAAAGTTCTTTTTCTATCTATAATTTCCTCCTGTGCATTGCAGTGAAGTTTCTGGGGGAGAGACAGACTGGAGCCTGAGCTCAGGCGTTCCTATGTACACATGGCTCTATAAATGGGAATGTGCGTAGTGCTTTACAAAGATGTACGTGTGAAAAGGTGCAGCTCTGGAAGGTGTTTGAGTGTGCTTGTGAATGTCCCCCTATGATGTGTAATATGCACCTGTGGTGTGCACGTGCTTATGTGTGAAGCTGTCAGGGTATGTGTGAAGTGTAACTTTACCCATCTGTGAGCCATGTGCCCAGATCGTGGGGTTTCAACCCCCACAATCATGCTCTATATCTTTGTGTTAATTATTCATGTACAATTAATGGCCATGTCTTCCCTCTCTAATTTTGTAACAAGAAATCTCTATTTGCAGACCAGCCATGTGCTCATCATATTTCAGGCAGTCTATCCCAGAGATGAGACCTGAACTGATGCCTGCCCTCCGCCACCCCATCTGCATGAGAACAGTATTATATTTGGGCTGAGGAGGCACTGTGTTTTAAAGAAAATTAATTTAAAAGAATTCAGATCTCATGAAATTCCAGCAGCCATCCTCCCCTTCAGCCCTAATCTCTCCATGGCAGTGCTCACAAGTACGTTGTTCCAGACAATTCTTCATTTATTCTCTACCCCCCACCACACTCCAACCCAAACTCCCCACGGCTGGAGATTACTCTTTTGTGAGGCAGGTCATCAAAGCTTTCTTAAAGTCCCAGTAAATTATACCCCTGGTTTCCCTCTTCAATTCCTTTTTGTTACTTTTTCAAAATATTCTATTAGTTTTGTTACGTATGATCTCCCTTTTGTGAATCCATGCTGAATATCTTTAATTAAATCATAACTTTCCCCATTTTGTCTCTGATTAGTGTTTCCAATATCTTCCCCACTGCTCAAGTCAAGCTTACTGGTGTTTAATTTCCTCAATCTCCCCCAGAGTCGTTATTAAATATAGGTGTTGCATAAGGGCTCTGGTCCACCAGCACTTCTCCGGCTTCTCGGGGTATTTGTTAATCGGCCCCCAGTCTCCTCGCCTCCTCCTGCACAGAGCTGAAGATCTCTCCCACTTGGTCTGAAGTTATCCGTCCTTAGGTAGCCTCATTTCTTCCTTACCTGTTCTGCTGCGATGACGGGCTCCTTTGGAAATATTTTCTTCTCCTTTGGAAACACTTGTCGGCTGTTGGCATCTGCTCCTGTCTTCTCTCTGTGGACATAAGAAGGCAAATAAAGTCATTTTATTTATTTATTTTTGGCAGTTGTGACCCTTACCCTGATATTTCAGGCTCTCTGATTTTTAAAGTTTAACCCCCCCCCCCCCCCCCGGCCACACACACACTCAGGATCTCACTATGTAGCCCAGGCTAGATTCCAACGTCCAGTCCTCTGCCTCTGCTTGTCTAGTGTTGAGATTATAGCCATGTGCCACCAGGCTGGGCAGTTCACCAGGTTTTAGGGAAGCATGCTTAGTGTGCATGAGACTCGAGTTCAGTAGCAAACACAGGAAAATAATAAGTGCCATAAACCCAGTTTCTAGAACCATATCGGTAAGTTCCTAGTTCAGGAATTGTTATTACCCTCCCCCACAGATTCATAGCAGTTAATCCAGGGCAAAGAGTGCTGACCCTCAGCTCTTCCTGAGGAGGCAGGAGGTCGTGGGGCTTCCTTGACAACCACCAGGAGAAGAATCTGGCTCCCATTATGGGTCATAGGGAGTTGTAAAGTTTCCCACGCATCCCTCTGGAAGTCTTTTATGTGAAGTCAGCTCTAACCTGGCTTTCATTCCGTGATGCATCTCTGGTCTGCCTTTGTATCTGATGGATGTGTTTCTGCTGTCCAGGGACTCGCTCACCTTTGGGCGGTATCTCAGGCTCAGCCTCAGATGGAATTTGCTTCCTTCTTGGCTCCCATTCCCTGGACTCAGATAAAGGGATGCCCTGTAAAAGGTGCCAGCCACTACTTTCAGATGCTTGGAACAGCAGGTGTTCTTGTGAAGGACATGGGATACAGGGACAGCTTTTGAGCCTGACCTGAGGTTCCAAGGGGGCCCTTCTTAGATGCTCTTCTCTCCTTCCCCACCTGCCCTCATTTCCTCTTTCAGCACATACAGTGCAGAGCTAAAGCATCGCTTTTTGGTTGTAACTTTCACGCCAAGTTTAAAAGCGAGAGAGATCCTTCCTAGAAACTCACAGGCGTGCTCGACCTACATAACACCAAAAGGGCCAGAGTGGTGGCCCTGGAACAGAAGGTGCCAGGCTCTTCCCCTCCAGCAAGAGCTTCTGGCTTTATGTAGGAATCCAATTGCAGAGGCCACATCAGCCAAAAAAAATTTCAAGAAAGTATGAGTCATAATCAGTCCTTTTGACATTGTTTCACATCAAAAGACACACAGTCTGTGTTCTGTGTCCCCCATCCCTAACATGGAAACTGTTGGAATTTGCACGCACAGAGGGATTTGAAATTTTAAAAGCTTAATAAAGACTACACACAAACACACACACACACACACACACACACACACACACACACACACACACACACACACACGCTCCAGTCAGTCTTTTAAAAGTGAATTTAATTAGGTCAGAGAGCCTGTTACTTTAGGGGTAATGAAGATCACTTAAACTTCCTTTATAAGTTACCATGTTGTATTTTGACTGCCTGTAATATGTACAGTCCTGCTAGATGGTGCCACACAGACTCACCAATGAGAAGCAGGGAGCCAATGGTTGGCTTTCCCAGAGTCCGAGAGTTTCTCCACTGTCCCTTTGCCTTGGAGTTACAGAGTGGGATGGCTGGGGCTTGTCATTCTGACATTTACCAATGTTCCCGAGACCCATATCCACAACCGAGGCCTCTGTCCTTACCTCTGAGCTGTCCCAGACCTGGAGGATTGGTCTCTCTCAGCCCCAGTATCATTTCAGCTGCAATTGATAGATGGACTTTGTGAGCGGGGGAAAAAACATCAAAGTCCCAGGTGCTTCATGATAAGGACTGGAACATTTACAGAGTCGGACATTCTGTCATTTAATAAATCTAAAACGAAAAAGCTTTTGTCTGTGAAAGGTGACCAATAGAAAAAGAGTTTGGATTATATGATATCTCATAACTTAATCATATGGCTCTTAAGAGGGGGCATACACAGCTGTGTCTCACTAATATGCATGCAATATGTGTAAGCTGATATGCTTTAATTCGGAACTTGTTTTTAGCAGGAAGAAAAAAAGCGTTTAGATGAGGAACATTAAGATTCAATATTAACCATTTTTTCCCCTTTGGGCAAAATTAGTCATCACTTGATTCTTTTAAAGCAGTATTTTATTATTATGACGGTGATGATTTTTGCTACACTGAGATGTGCCCAAACATCTTCAAAGTTAGGTGGCAGAGTGAACAGAGGGAGACAGCAGCGGTCCATTTTTAGCCATCACTGGACAATGGATTTGGAAAGATGACCATTTTTCTTCTTTTGACTCTTAAGATTCCTGTTAAGTCCCCTAGACCCAGGGACAGGGCAAAGGCTAGACTAGTTTGGAAATGGTTTCCAGTTTGTGGCTCATCTGTTATAGGCACACTGTCTGTCACTTTAATTGTTATTTGTGACACTTCAACCTGAATTATTATTTAAGTATATTTGCCTTAATAATCTTACTGCCACCACCCCCCTCAAAAAAAAAAACCTGAAAGACAAAGGAATTGTAGATTAGAGACTTTTTATTTTCAGGGCAAAATGATACGGATAAGTGAACATCAACTGACCAGAAATTATTTGCTTCTGTCTGTTAGACACGTAATGGAGTCATTTAACTAGTCAAATTAGGAGCCGCAGAAAGCACCATGCTTCATTACTGAGTTCGAATGGGCACCATTTTACATTTACGTCAAAAATTATCTCATAGCAAATTAATGTTTTCATTGTGCTGAAAAGCTGGAGTTATGCAGTGTTAGCACCACCTAGAGGCTGATTCGAGAAACGGTGGAAAGGGAGGCGGCACAAGCCAGGGCCAGATGAGGTTAGAGGCGACCCTGCCCTGGCGTGGGAGCGAGGATGTGCGAAGGTTTCCCTAACTCCTGCATGGTGCTTTCTGCTCCAGAATCCCTGGAAGTTTCCCAGCCAGATGCTCTAAGTTTTAGGCATATTTCTACTTAATTTTTTTTGGAAATTTTAATTTATTTTTATTTTGTGTGTATGGGTGTTTCGTCTGCGTGTAAGTGTGTGTACCACAAGCAGGCTTTTCCCCTATGGAGGCTCAAAGAGACCATAACATCCCCTGTTGCTGGAGTTACAGATCATTGTGAATTGCCATGTGGGTGCTGGGAATCAAACTCAGGTCCTCTGTGAATGCAGCAAGTGTACCCACTCACTACTCCACCACCGCCTCCGTCTGTCCAGCCACCACTTCCGTCTGTCCAGCCCCCATGTCTGTGCTTCTTCATAAGACAAAGCTCTTTCTGCCACGGCTGGGACCACATATGTTAGTGTCAAAATTTCCCTCTCTGGGATGAGACACCATATGATATTGTTTCTTTTAAAACCACATTAAACCAGCTCAGTTTTCAATCCAAGCAGGTTAGGAAGGTTTCTGGGTGCCCTGGGAACACTGGTTTCTGCGTAATGCAAAGAGAAATAATTTAGAATAAAATGGCAAACCCTTTTCAATAAAAATATTTATGAAAATGATGTGAAAGCAGCCGATGGCTTTGGGAGAGCTGAGCAGAAGCAAAAAGGAGAATCAGAGCATATAAATAGCATTGAGAACTGGAGAATATTTCTAGACAATATTGATGTCTAAAATATATGTGAATGACTGCATAATGATCAAGGCAGACATAATTCAAAGTAAGTCAGAATCTGGCCTCCAACTCACAGCTTTCAATTCTCCAGAAGACATCTGTCTGCCGAGAAAGCCTCCCTAACAGCTGCTCTATGGAAAGGGGACAGAGCCCAGGGCAAGGTGAGGAGCTGAACAGCTCAAGAGATCGCCAGGTGCCAGGCCTTCGGTGTACAACAAACCAGTGACTCCTCACCCTTCAGAATGTGCAGAGCCGCTCTGTGCAGAGGGGCCTGGGAGAGGAGGCTGTGAAGACTGGGGATCAAAGGTCCTCCGGGTGTGAGCCTCCTGAGGGCTGCAGCATCTCTCGGGTGCCACATGGCACTGACCATTTGAACATATAACCAGAGGCTCTGATCTGGCCGTACTTCTCTCCATCCACCAGACAACCCCCTCTTTCCCTTGTGCACCAAGTGGAAACTGGAGATTCTTTCAGAAGAAATTGCAGGCATGGTTTTTCAGAACAAAATGTAACACTGATTAACAGTATCAAAAGTAAGTTTAATCAAACAGACCGAACAGCTATGTTACCCGCTGTTAATAGTGTCTCTTACTTTGTAACTAACTTACAGATGGAGCCCGGTTGAAGGGCACTCCTGAAAATGTTCTCTAGTCTCTAGTTTCAGCAAAGATGCAGGCATTTTAAGGTTTCAAAAACAGGATCTCCTTCCTTTACAAGTAAATAGTTGTGGACCCTCAGACGAGCCAGCTTAGTGCAGTATTTTAAATCCATGCTGCGCTCAAAAGTTCGAGACCTAGAGATTGCAGATAGGGAGGCCAGTATCCGAGAGTAAGTTCTCTTTTGTTCTATCCGAAGCTGGTGTGTGTGTGTGTGTGTGTGTGTGTGTGTGTGTGTGTGTGTGTGTGTGTGTGTGTGTCTGTGTGTGTGTCTTAAGCTACCAGCTCAATAGGATTTCTTTCAAACACAATCAACAGTGTTGAGAGCTAGCTTCAAGCACTGTGGTCTTCTCTTTCCTTTTAAAATGCAAGGGGAGGGTGGGATTTTTTTTTTCTCTCTCTTCTCATGAATCTTGCTTGGCAGAATGTCTCAGACTTCATGTTATGTTTACCAAGGCCAGGCCGGGGGATCGGATAATTTATAACCATCCCTATTGGGTTTTATGTAATAACTTTGAAACTCGTATAAAGTAATGATCCACAAACTCTTTTAATGTTCATTATAAAATATGAAATATTCCTCAGAACCATCGCAATTATGTGACCAGACATAACTGTTTCACACATGAGTAAATATAGGGAGGTTTAACATAACTTTATTATCTCCCCTGTCTTTCCTTCACACTGATGTGATAATGCTGTTTTAATATTTTTTTTCTAAAGAAAAGTTAAGTAATTTTAGAATCTCTACCGAGGCCTACTTTATTGGCTTTTGTAATAGAACTCTCAAATCTAATTGTATTTATGCACAGACTGACACTGGTAAATGTCGTGAATGGAGGGAAACGAGTCTCCCCCCCCCCAATAATCACAGAGAGGAGCGTCTCTGCTGACGAGGCCTGGAGACCTGGGGAGTCCATCTAGGAAGTGAAACTGCCAAGATATCCCATTCTCTACTGCATCCTTGGGCCCCCAAGGATGTTCACAGATATTCAGCAAAGGAACAAGTGAGCCTGAGGTGGGATGGATGGACTCTCTGAACAACTCCTCACTAAACATTTCCTCCCTCATCGTGTCCCATCTGTCTCCTGGCTCCTCTGGAGTGTGATGCTCCTAGTGTGAGGTAGTTTATCATCATCATCATCATCATCATCATCATCATCATCATCATTATTATTATTATTATTATTATTATTATTATTATTTGTCCTTTGATGGAAATATTTTTCCATGATGCCACTTGATTTGATTAGAGTTGAATACTGTTGCTCTGGGGACATTGACCTTTCTCCTGGCAGGGCTTAGGGGCAGAAAGTCTCTTGAAGAGAGGAAACCTCAGGGAGATGATTCTGGAAAACCAATTTGTGCTTCTTGCCTGGACTGGGTTGAGCGAGCTCTTGGAGGGTCTCCTGAGTGTGAAGACCTGACTTATCTGAGAAGGCTGATGGAGGATACTGCCTTCGTGTCTGGAGAGGGAGGGAAGGGATCCCCTGGTCTTAACTGAACAGTCTCATTCTGTCTTAGGCAAGCACAAGCCTTTTCCAAGTGTTCTGCAAGGTCTGGTGTGCACTTGAGTGTCTGTGGATCTTACAAGTGCAGCCACCAATGGCAGAGCTGTGACGTTCTCGTGCTTCAGTTTGCCTTCGGGGTCATTCCCAGGTTGGCCATCCATAGTCCTTAGACACACCCTCTCCTTGCTGCTCATCCATATGGGATGAGCAAAGCTCACAAGCCTTATGGAGGACAAGGAAGACCTTCTTAGGCTTAGAGAGGACACCGGGACCTTATCAGCGGCCTGCTGGCTGGCTTCAGCACACAGATGTGTTTCCTTTGGCCCGCGCCATATTTACACTTTTGTTTTCAATTAGTTGCAAACAGCCTGAAGGGTTTCATTTGTTTTCGACTTATATATCCAGATTTCTGGGTCTTCTGGAAAAACCTGGAATTCCTTAGACAGAGGACAGAATTCAAAGGGAGATATTATCCTTAGGAGGCAGCTCTGGCGTAGGCCCCTTCACACTGAAGGATTCTGCCCAGCCTGGATCTATCCTTTGATAGCAGTGAAGGGTCCCCCAAACCTTGATTACCAATGACATTGTCAGAGGGAGGGGTTATTCAGAAGTTCTTGATTCCTAAGGATTCCACCATCATTGACAGATTAACACATTCATAGGTTTAGAGGTTTTGACTTCATCGTTGGGAAGTGATAGAGACTAGGAAGTTGGGCCTGGTTGGAGGAAGTGAGTCATGGGTCTGTGACCTAGCCTCCTTCATTGCACTTACATTGCTTTCTCTCCATGGATTAGAATGATTTGAGCAGCTTCCTTCTGCAATGTGTGTTGACCATACTGTGTTCTGCCTTGCCTCAAGGCTAAAGCAATGGTCGCCTACAGAGACCTCTAAACAGTGAGCCAAAAGAACTCTCTCCTCACTTGGGTTATTTTTTCCTCCCCTCAAAAATGTGCTTCAAAAGCAAACTAAGACAAACAAGGAACTGACATTCAGAAGAGAATGGTCTCTCTGTGCCCACACAGGGTTGCGCAGAGGCTTGGGGGCAGACTCTGGGGCTACCTGCAGTTCTCCGCAGGGGCTACTGTGACCCCCTTCACTCCAAGGCTCTCTCTTGCGCTGCAACTCTACCTTTAGGCAGGCAGTTCCGCCTCTCTGTGTGAGTTCAACTCTCTAGCTCCCACAAGCAAGCCACTAGAGATGGTGAACTTCCCAGCTAATTAAAGGCCTGACGGTCTCTCCCTGAGGCCATGCTTGGAACCAGCAGGCTTGGTGGGGAGGCTCCCTGCTGCCTCCTGGCGTCAAATGAGACCCTACTGTGAGTGTCTAGGCTACTGCAACGAAAGGAAGAGTCTGGCCTTGCCCCTTTCTTGGGAGTGTGTACAGTTTGGCTCTTCCTCAAATCTGGAATATTAATTATGCTCAGGAGAAAAAGAAATACGGTCATCTATTCCCATGCACCCTTGCCCGCTCTATTTGCACCCTATCAGTTGCTTCTGGAAACCAGTAGAGTGCATTGAAATTTGATGCAGAAAACACCACCAGAACATGGTGGTTGTTACTGGAGGGGGGAGGGTTGTGTTAAAAAAAAAAAAAAGGAACTTCCAGAATGACAGACTTCTTGTTCCAAATATTTCCCCCATAACTTCCCTGGTCACATGATGGCATTAAGGGTGAAGCGATACGGATCATCTCGCTTCCTGGACAGTGGATATCTTGGCATCCAGTTCCTTCAACAAGGGAACTGTCCATGTATGTGGGACACCACAGTGTCTTCTCAGTGCTAACAGTACTCAGTTTTCAGTGCCTGGGGACAAGGAGCTTGGAGTTCCAAATAAAGGCTATAGGCTGTTGCCAGAAGGCAGAGCCTGTTGGACCTCAAGCCTATATGTCTAATGCAGGTGTCTGCCCTCCAGAGCTGGACCAAGACTGTGCTTAAGAGACTGAATATTTATCCCAATCAGAATTTGGAACAGTGTTTCAAAACTGGTGCCGTTGGATGCTCGTTAGAGGCAGGGTCTTCTTGCTACCATCATCTACAATGGATAAGTGAGGTGGCCTCAGGCTCCTGGCATGCCCCTCTGCAGAGCTTTTGTTCCAGGGGTGTTGGCAGGTTTATTTAGATCATAAGAAGACTCACACATGACAACTGGCTTGGCATCCAGCATCATTTTGTCATTAGTCAGAAAACTCTCCTAAAAATTAAAGTGGCCATTTTTTCCCTCCCCCATCTTCTGGAATTCCTGGGGGGAGGTGGAAAATCCAGTCTGCCTCGAGTCTCTCTGAGAGGAGACTTTGAAACAAATAAAGGAAGTGTAAGCATCCAGAGACCTGTAGAAATGGACTGAATGCGTTTTAGGTTAGACACAGGCTTTGTGGAGGCAGGTAGAAGAACGGTGTGGTTTGGATCTAGAGTGCCAGGAGTTGAAGTCTTGATCTACAGCTTCTGGTGCTGAAGGCTGACGGTCAATGTCATCAGCCTCTGATGAGTTTATAGCTGAGCAGGAGATTAGGAGGTGAGGAGTTGGTTTAAGAAGGTAAAGGCTGGGGCATCTTTTGAAGGATGTCTCCTGCCCTGGCTCTCTCCTGTGTGCCTCTCTGCTCACTGGCCACCATGAGATAAGGACCTTCCTCTGCCACATGTGCCTGGCCCAATGTTTGGCCTCCCCACCCCCAGGCCCTAAGAAACAGAGGCCAAGCGAGGGCAAAGAGCCCAATGAAGCCCTGAGCCCAAAGAAGCCTTTCCTATTTCAAGCTGTTTATAGCAGACACTTTGTCACAGTGACGAGAAGATTACTAACATAGTCATGTAGTCAGTACTCTCCCTGGGGAGCAGGGTTTACTTTTCAAAATGTCCCACTGATACTGAAAAGCTTCAACCAAGCCTTTGTGTGTGTGTGTGTGTGTGTGTGTGTGTGTGTGTGTGTGTGTGTGCACACCCATGGTAAAGTCTGACATGTAATGTAGGTCCAGGAAGAGAATGGCAGTAAAAAAACAGTAATAAGACACTGGCATTATAAGGATTATAACAACATGTCATAATAGAAGTTATTTAAGACATACCCGAATTGGTTGTTTCAGGAATTTTCTATTTGGCGTTTGCAGACGATGAGTTTGGAGAGTAAAAGGCATCGGGGTGGTCCTTGCTACCTCTCCGCTGCTAACAGAGCCTCCACTATGAAAGCCCTTGATCTCCCTGCCTTTACTTTTTAAATGTTGAGGTTACATGTGTGGGCCACCATGCCAAGGTTTCAAATATCTAGTGGTGTCCTCACAGGAATGACAGTCATTAACAAGATGTCACCGCTCTCTTAATTGTCTTCTCCAAGAGCGCAGCTACTGTTGACAGGTGAATGTGGACAAGGAAATCCATTGCATATTGAATTGAAAAGTACGATTATATAATTTTAAAAGTAAAAACAAAACTACGGGGCACCGAAGGACAGATGTGTGCAAGGCCAAAACGTGCGCGGAAAAGTCCATATGCACTTGAACTTCTGGAGCAAAGGCTGCACTAGAGTGTCGAAGGGCTGCGGAAAAGTCAGGTGAACTCAGCCCTCCGGTTGCAGTGAGCCTATTTAGAGAACCGAAATAAATGGGGCATTGCATTGCTATCCTCGGTGCAGAAAGATGATGTCATAATAAAAGACAGGATCGCTCGAGAGGCCAGCGATGGCCTGGGCCTCCCCCTATAGAAAGGATTTGCAAAAAAAAAAAAAAAAAAAAAAAAAGCAAACAGCTTTAGCCTTGCCTTCTATGGTGGTCCATACCTGTCACCTGTCATCCCAGTACTGGGAGGCTGAGGCAGGAAAATGATGAATTTGAGATCAGTCCCGAGGAAGAAGAAAGTCCTTATCTCCACCACACCCAAACCGAAACTGGAGCAACACCAGAGTATTTGGCAGCTGCCCTCACAGGAGGGAACCAGCCAAGGTGGACCTGTGCCTGCCACCTTCCAGTCTGATCAGTGGGTGTTCTGTCTGCCCCGAGGTCTCAGAGTCCACAGGGCTTGGGAAGGAAATGGGGCTGTGAAGCTAGAATGTCTTAGAGCCTGACCCTGGGTCTCCTTTAAAAGAAAAATTGACAGTGCTTCCCAACTAGGAACTCCACTCTCTTCTAGCGGACCGGTGAGACTGTTCTGAGCACAAGAGCAACATGGCTTCACCAGACCATTTTCTCACAAAAAGGAGTAAATTCATTCATGTTTTCCTTTAAACCACACGGATACAATATTAGAGCTTTGGGTGGGGCTTTCTTCAGGCAGCCTCTTTGCTGAAGTACATCAGGTCTTCCCACGACAGGGCTGCCAGGGAACATGCTGTGCACGGGACTGCCACTGTCCTGTTGGCTGACAGTACTAGTGCGTGGACAAGCAGGCGATGTCATTGTCTTTTTATGCCAGGACCCATTCTTTCTTCTCCAAGGCTTCTGCATACGGGATCTCACACCCTTGTGGGGGGTGTCTTTACATCACCCTGTCCATAGGAAGGGTGCTCCTGAGCACAGGTCACCATCCTTCCCTCTTCCTGACAATGGAAAGAAAGTGTCCTATTTCACCCAGGGACTTGTATGCTAAAATATATAATCAGACATATAAAAGAAAGAAATTGATACAAAGTCTCAAAATAAATACATAATTCAGTAAGAGCTGATAAACTAATAAATATCTATCGGTATTATATTTCATAGTTTTCAAAAGATATCCGAGGAGCACTTAATTGTTCCTGACTAATCAATTATTCAATTAACCTTCTTCTCATTGAATATATATTTGATACAACTTTTTTGAAGCTTCAGCTTTAAAAGGCTCCTATCGATTGAAAGTTTCAAGGCCATATGGCCTAGTTATTGGATTTGTGCCTTCATGATTGACAGCTGGGGCCAGTAATCTCATGCAAATATTTCAGATGATGTGCAATCTCTGTGATGAGTCCACAACGGTGATGCTCATTCGGCAGATAAATGTCTTTATGTGCAACGAGTGTCCACACACATTCTGTCTCGTCTGTGCAAGCAGCAGCCCTGTGCACACACACACAGTCGGCTTCATCTAGTGCAAACACTGGTGTTGATCCAGACCACACTCCAGACATGAGCCCAGTGATCCAAAGAGTAACTACCTCATCTCACATTCCCCCCCTCCCCCCGATATTTCAGCGATTCGAATTTCGGAGTTCTTCTATTTAAACAAGATAAGGGAGCAGCCGCGTTCCCAGATTCAAAAATTGAATTGCATGAAGCTCAGGCTTGAGAGTTAAAAACACAATCATTTCGGTCCCCAGAAGATCTCTTCTCCTCTGTTTGGCCCTATGTTACTTCTCTAGAATTGTCATAGGTAAATCTTCTCAGATTTGTAAGGCGCTAATACTGACTGCCTGTCTTAAAGTCATTTTTCTCTCAGTGGAGGATTTGGGGGTCAGTATGCAGGATCGAGTTATGGTCACCAGATGTCTGTGGGAATAAGCCAAAAGGTCAAAGTTATGTTTGAGAAATTTCTATGGTTGGACGTGGTGATTCCTAATATTTTAGAGACAACGGTGGATAGTTTGAGACCAGCTTGGGCCATGTAGTGAAGATCTGTCTCAAAAAAAGAAGAGAGGGGTGGGGGGAGGGGGAGGAAGCTGCAGAGATGGCTCACAGGTCAAGAGCACTTGCTACTCTTCTAGAGGACCCAAGTTTGGTTAACAGCACCCCATTAGGTGGCTCACAAACACCTGTAATTTCTGGCTCTATAGCCTCTTCTGGTCTCCACTGGCACCTGCACGAGCGTGCACAATCATACAGACACAAACATAGACAAAAACCAAAAAATTCAAAAGTAAAGAAAAGAATACAAAAAAAATGTCAAATGAAGTCAGCGGTTTGCCCTTGAGTCTACACGGAGTCATACACATACACTGTCATGCATGGCCGCAAGATTTCTGGAAGCTAAAGAAGAAATATTTACCAACCAGATCTAAACTGTGCCTGACTGTCCATTTGCCAATTCCCCTTTCAGGAAGTTATTCAAAGAAAATGATCTGATCCACAAGGGAAGGCCTTTGCATCAGGGTATTGATCGACACATCCTTGATAATGGGAGCACTTAAAAAATAACCTGTGTGTCCAAGGATGGGAATAAACTTGAATTAGGTGCCTCTCCAGGAAAGAGCACCATGTAGCCATAAAATTATATTACAGGGGAGTAATTAATGGTACAGAGAAACATTGGCAGTCTCAATAACATTTAGTGAAAAACTGGACCTGAAACATAAATTTCACAAAATATATATGATATAGTTATGCCTAGAAAAAAAATGGGGTGAATTTACAGGCAGAAGGCCCAGGGGGAAATAACCCTTCACTCTGCGTTTCCCCCATTTTTTTACAGTCATCTATATGTTTTAGTATCTGGTCCCTGAAGATCATGAAATTAGCATCATTCAACAGCTCAGAACCAAACTAATTTGATGCATGCAAACCGAAAAAGGACTTGTGTTTTCAGGGTCCCCCTGACCCCCGAATCCTCTTTATTTTCTCTCCTCTCAGAGTGGCTGACATGTTGATCTGTGGGTACCCAGATGGTCTGCTCCCTCCCTAAAATAGTCACAATCAAGATATCAGGAAAGAGGTTCCATCCTGAAAATGCCATCCCCAAGCTGACCTCCTTAACGCAGGCGCAGTTTGGTAAATCTTCGCCTAATGATTTTTTACATTAAGCCCCAGCTTGTGTTGGGTCCTTGTGAAGCTCAGTAATTTAAGAACACTCATTTTGCACATTCCGATCCCATTATGCTACATTGTTACTGAATAAAGACTGGTATTATGTTGCTCCCATAAAGGGCAGAAGTGGCCTGAATTTTATCTGCTGAACGAATCAATCTGGATTATGTCAGCCAAAAAGAATTGCAGGCTGCCGTCTACCACAGATGGGGGGGGGGGATACTTTTTTTTTAGATGTATTTTTTCCTTCTGAATACATGAACTAAGATAATACCTTGTGATGACTGAAAAGTAGTTTTCTCTGATATTTATTTCAACAAAGAGTGTATCAATTATCATTTCAACATAGCGTCTTAGGGGATCAAGGGAGAACTGAAGACCGTTTCCCCATATTAATACTGTGCTGTGTTTAAGCTGCCCTGACTGCCCGTTGGGGCTGTGGGAAAATGACGGGACAGATAATGAGAAAAGAGCGGAGGGTGGGGCTTGGCAAGGAAGGGGCTATTCAAACAGCTCCACCGGGGAGATGGAAATAAGTCCCTTAAGAGGGGAAGGCTGGCCCTTCTCTCTCTCTTCTCTCTCTCTTTCTTCTCTCTAAATTTAAGAAATAAGTTTCCCGTGGGTGGGGGCGGAAAAAAACCACATTTTACTCTAACTTGGTTCTTATTGGGCCATCAGAAAACAGGATCCGATTTCCAGTCCCTTCGTGTAAATTTCCTAGCATAAGGCGGTGTCATTTAATACCTAAGTGCAATAAAGCCTTCGCCTTCACTAGGGAAAATACAACCACCCCTCCCATACCCCAAAATAGTTTGTGCGATCTTTGAACTGACTGAAGGAAATCCACCTCTTGCTCTCTATTCTTTTATTGACGTGCTGGGGGCACGGGAAACTTTGAAACCCCAAACTCTCAGGATGGTGTCTGCACAACCTGTAAATTACTTAAAGGGACATAGGACTGCAGTTGATAGGCCCTCTCATGCAAGCCCCAGCCAGTGTTATGCGGCCCCTTCTAAATATTTACTTTAGAGATGAATAGCTCAGCTAATATGATTATGTTCAGACTTGCTAGATCTCCATGCAGCAGGCCTAATTCCACCATCTGTAAAGTTCTAGATTTTTATAATACTTCTAAGCTGTTTCTAATCTATTTTTACTGCCTTGTTCTGTCCTGAAATGTCAAAGAGTACAGACTAGGTCTCGGAATTAACATGACAGTTAAGAAACTTGGCGAGGCTTTACAGCAGATTGTGACATTAACGGAACACAAAGGGGCAGGGCAGAATTAACATTAATGCGTGCTTGCAGACACTATAAAAATCTATATGTCCGCGATCAGGGAATTGAAAAATAGGCCGGGTTTTAGGACTGTGCTATTAAAGACAGATCCTTCCAGTGAAGGGAGATTTCCATATGAAAAGCCAGTTACTGAGAAGTAGTTCCCTGGCCCCTTCTGGAAAGTACAACAGGTTTACGTCCCGGGTCAAGCAGGCATATGGCTGACTCTGCCGCCAGTCCCTCCCCCTCGAGTCCCCGCCCCCACCCCGCTACCCGGCTTTCTTTAATCCGTGATGAAACTGCCTTGAAAGCATTAATAGCATTTCCTCCCACAGCTGGGGAAGCGATCATGTGATAGATGAACCTGGAAGCGGGATCGTTTGTTTAGATTCACAGATTGGAAAAATAAATCACGTAGGGCCAACTTTTAATTTCATTTTAGGAAGATTTCAAAGAGCTGTCTGGAGGAAGGCATGCTGAGTTACTCTCTCTCTCTCTCTCTCTCTCTCTCTCTCTCTCTCTCTCTCTCTCTCTTCCTCCCTCCCTCCCTCCCTTCTTTTCTCTCCTCCTTCCTTCCTTCTGCTTAATTCTTCCTTGGCGATGTATAAACACTAATGACCTGACCTTCTTGGCAGGCTCCTGGATTTTGATTGGAGAACTCTGAATCTCGGCATTTTAATCACGTGACTGCATCCACAGGGAAGGGTGGATGGAGCTGGTGCAGTTTCCAGGTTCCCTGGGGCGCAGACTCCAAAATGGGACCCATTCTTCTTGCCTATGTGACCTCAGGTCAGTTTAGCAACTTCTCTGGACCTCTCCATTCTTTCCAGAACAGAGGAAACCGATGTGTTCCCACAAGGCTGGCTGTCTTGGGGTGGAGTGTATGTTCCTGAAGTCCGGCCGTATAGTAACTAGCCTGCACAGTTATTTTTGTTCTTTTGTCTTTAATTGGAGTGGAGTGGTAAGACCCTGTGAGGGCAGGGAGGGGAGAGGGAAGTCCTGGCTTTAAGCACAGTCTGCTCCCCTATGGAGTCAGTGCAGCTGCTATCAAAGAAACCTTTCTTCTAGAAAGATCTCTGATCCCTTGTGTACTCTGCATGCATCCCTACTGGGAGGCAGAGGGCCGAGACACAGCGTGCTAGCTCAGATCTTTGGCCTGTCGGCTGTGCACACCAGCACCCCAGGCCTCTCTTTTTCCATCTGTAAACAGGGCACAATAACGTCTCCTAGGAGTTTTGGGAGCAAAGCCAGTCAACCAGCAGGAAGTCCTGTAGGTTTAAAGCATAGTATAGTTCCAGAGGAATCAGTGAGTATTTGACAGAAAGGTCTGCACACTTACGTTCGCTGTAGCCAAGGTACAGGACCAGCCTAGGTGGCTATCAACAGGTGAACAGAGAAAGATGATGCGCTAAATACACGCATGTATTAGTCAGTCATGAAAAAAAGTTTCATAAAAAAAAACCTTATGTGTCATGCAGAAGGAAAATGGATGAAGTCGAGGCAATCGTGTTCAGTGAAATAAGCCAGATCCAGAAAAATAAATATGCACTGCTGGTCCCATGTAGAATCTGGAACAAAAGGAAGAGAAAAATAGGCGAATGGGGTGATCAGAAATACGGGGTACAGTCAGGGGAGGGGCAAAAATATAGTGGGGGAACATTATACACCTGTGTGGAAATGTCACAATGAACTCCAGTGTTTTAGCCAATTAAAATGCATTTTCAAAACAACAGCAAAAGCTCCAAAAGTGACAAGCCCATTCCCTTTGCTCAGGAGGGGCAATGCTTAAAAACAACCACCATTATCTGATGAGAAAAACTACCGAAGCATTTCGGGGTAACTGTGTTTTCTTCAGAGCTGTTGTGGGGATGGATACGCCCTTCAGTCCATACCTGGACCCTTAGGCAGTTCAGCTCAGCATAGACATGACCCTGGGGGCTCAGGGAGGCTTGTCTGGTGTGGGGTTCAGCGGGGTCAGTATTGGTTTGCTGGTGTCTCTGGGACAGTGTCCCTGCAAACATTGTCTGGTCCATTTCAAAGTGATCTGGAGAAATCTTCCCTCGCACCAAGCCCCAAGGACCACCTCAGGTTTCTTCCCGGTTCAATATACGCATGCTCTCTACGCGTGTTCTCTTGGCTCACTCTGCCCTCCCAGGAGACCCTCCTAGCTGCAGCTGTGAGACTGCTTTCCCCTGTCTCAGCATCCACTTTTGCTTTCTCTCACCTTTGATGTCTCCAGTGGCTCAGGGTTTATGTTTATCTGGGCAGCACATGTCCTTTCCTACCCTCTTCTGCTTTATATCACGGGGATGCTGTCAGAGCTGGCTGTACTTATGTAATTCCACCAGTAGATGGCGGCATCTGCACAGCAATGAGATCCATTCAGGATAAAATTCAGCTGATTCTACTCATTAGAAGCTCTAGGCTACTGGGTCTCAACTTGTGGGTCATGACCCCCAAATACAACCAGGAAACAGATGTTTACATTACAATTCACAACAGTAGCAAAATTATAGTTACGAAGTAGTAATGTAATAATTTATGGTTGGGGGTCACCACAACATAGGAACTGTTGCAGCATTAGGAAAGCTGAGAACCACCTTTTGAATTCTAGAATGTTCCAGCAACAGCCCTGGGTCCCCAAAATCCAGCAAATAAGGTGAGAGGGACGCTGGGGACATCACTATCTAGCAACCTCTATCTCAGTGTTGAGGTTGGGTCACATCTTTTAATCTTTTAGGGGAGAGATTAGCTACAGTTAAAAACTGGGACATTTTACAGAACACATGAGGCCGTGTCTGAGAAGTCAGAAGGTACCAGGTCTGGGATCGGAGTCCTCTGAACCACAGAGGTAGGAGCTGAGTGTTTCCATCCTATGCTATACAGTATGGGCTCTCAGAGCCTCATCCATGTTTGCTGTTCTCCCAGGAGTACGAGCTGTCCCAGCGAGCCTTGTTAGCGTTTTGAATGCCATAGCAACAGCTATTTACTTACTGGTGAGCCCCAGGGCCACTCAGCCCTGGGCACCTTTTCCACATTGCAGTCCACAGAGACACTCAACGAGCTGCCATCACTTGCCCAGAAGCACATAGGGGGACATGTGCTTGGACCTGTGTGGCTTAATGCAGTGCAGACCACCGGGTGCAGAAGTCCTGGGCTGGACGTGTATTTCCAGTTGTGTCCTCTCCATCCAGGAGCACTCACAGGGGAGTGGGAGCCTAAGAGACAGAGCCCTGCCCAACCTGTACCAGGCTTAACTGAAGCAGCTGACAAAGGCTGTCTAAAGCCACAGTGGATATGGGCATGAGAATCTCTCTCTCTCTCTCTCTCTCTCTCTCTCTCTCTCTCTCTCTCTCTCTCTCTCTCTCTCTCTCTCACACACACACACACACACACACACACACACATGCTAACCTATTCACTATAATAGTCTGTCACAGCTGAACAAAAGTGTGCCCCCCCCCCAGGCCAGTGTGCTCAGAACTGCAATTTAAACTCAATGCCAGTAAGGTGTGACATCGCTAACCCCATTTCACAGGCTCAGAGAGATTAAGACACTTATCAGAAGCCACGCGGCTGGTGAGCTGCATAGGCAGGTTCTTCAGGCCACCTTCCTTTCTAACCACATCGCATCGCTTACCTGTGAAAGGATTGTGGTGCTTTCTAGAAATGTTAGCTGCCTCCCCACATGTTAGGTACAAAAAAAAAAAAAAATTGAGTCTTCTTAGTTCACAATAATGTGACTAGTCATGATTCTTTTCAGGAGACACACTGATGAAGGTAGGTTGGAGGGTTCCTGCCCCCCCCCCCCCCGTGTGTAATATTTTACCTTACGGGCATGGGGCATGGCTTGTGTTCTTCATTCTATCTAAGCTTGGAGTCTAGAGTCAAAGGTGACGTCTCAATGTCCCCTCATGGACTCAGGACTAGGGCTTTCATTTGGGGTAAAGAAAGGGTTTACTGTAGCTCCCAAAGAGCAAAAATAATCTCTGGTACAGGATAGGGGGTGCTTCAGGGTTACAGACTTGTAGTGAGGTCTGGTGCTCTGACATTACTGCCCACGTTGCTTCGAGAGCCTAGAAATAATGAATTGTGAGGACCATACCTACTTTCTGGACATTCTGAAGCAGCAGCCTGGTGTTCTGGGACCTTCTGTTGCTCTTTACTGCAGGAAGATATTAGAAGGGTCCACATGGCATCCTCTGCAGCTCATTTACCTTGTACCAGGTCTCGGCAAGGGGCTCAAGGGATCTTTACTCTATTACAAGAGAAGTTAAGATCTGGCTTCTGGGCTAGCTCAGGCAAGATTGATTTATGTGGGCCCTCCCACCCCACCAATCAAAAGTTTTTTTTTTTATAGAGACCCACCTGGAACCTTCACAGGGCCCAGCTAGATTTTTCTCTGGGTCAAGGTCTCAGCCTACTCTTGTGAGATATGAAAGCAAGCTTGACCATCTCTTGTACCTAGTCAAGACTCCTCCTTTGAGATCCTCCTGTCTGGGCCACCAGGAGGCATCAGGTGGCTGTATTGTACAAATGTGTTCCAAAAGCCTCATGGAGACCGTGGGACCCAACCCCTTCCAAGATGCTCCCTCCAGGCAGATGCCTCTTGTCAACCAACTCCTCTGGGTTCCCAGACTCCTAAGTTCAACCTGAGCGAAGGAAGAATGAGCAGGCTCCTGAAAAGATAGGGCACAGACCCTGGTACCCTCCCCTTTCACAGGGCAAGGAGCAGAGAAGTACGAATCCTAAGGTGGCCACAAGAGGGCACCCAATACCCACAGAAAGCCCAGGCTTTGCTCTAAAAGGGATGGCTCTGGGAAGAAGCTGTGTGAAGGTGGACAATACAAACCTCACCTATGCAACTTAGTCATCACAGGGTCTTGTGAAAATGATCTCATGGGTCAAGAGTTCTTACTCTTGGAAAGAATCAAGTAGGGGACAGCCCAGTTTAATCTCTTGGTTCTCTTACTCCTTTGTGACTAGGTGCATTTACGGAGTGTCTTGTGTATGTAAGGCCAGGTAAATCTGGAGGGAACCTCGGAGGTTCCCAGCACTGGAGAACACACAGTCCATAGCCTGCCAGGAAGTTCATTGCTGCGGGACTTTAAAGGATGCTTCAACGCGCCCCCTCACTGGGGTCACATGGTTCCATCCATCCCGTATCCTGTGGTCCATTGTTCTTCTTCTGGATTTGTCACTTACAGTAGTTTGAATGACAGATGTTTCCCAGAGACTCAGGCATTTGACCCCTTGGTCCCCAGTTGCCCTGTGGGGAGGTTTAGGAGGTTTGGCCCTCCTGGAGGAAGGATGTCTCTGAGGTGAGCTCTGAGATGAAAACCTCGTGCCATTGCCTTTGAAGATGTGCTCTCTCAGCTTGGGGTTTTAGCCACAGTGCATGTTCCCTGCCCTTATAGACCATCTGCTTCTGGTCATGGTGACATATTACATATGACAGAGAGTGCCCAATACAGCTATTTTCTTCAGAGTTGTGACAAAATGTCTCTCAGAAACAATTTCATTGAGGGAAGATTGTTGGAATAGCTCTCACTTTATATCCAGGCAGGATGGGCAGTCACTACAGTCTGTGTATCCTCAAGGATCTGCTTCTTCCATCTAGGTGTCTCTTTTCCCAGGTTTCCAGACCCTCCCAAAACAGTACCACCATTCAAGTGTTCAAATCAGGAGCCCATGGACAAGAGATCACATCCCAGCCACTATGATCTAAAAGACTTTTTATTTAAACTTAGTTCAATGCAATAGTTCAGTCTGCACAGAAAGTCCTGTAGGTCAGAACTAATCACAAGTGTGCCTCAAATCCTGTCCTCTTCCCTGTGAGATGTAAAAGGTGCAGGTCCCAGCCCTTGGGACAGTTATGTCCCAAACCGATACCCTGCAGTTAATATGTATATAATAATGTGTGGATTTGCCATAGTAAATGGTGAATACATGGATAAATGCTAAGCCAGTTTTATGTATCAGTCTGACCCATTGGATTCCTGACACGATTTCTAAGGAATAAAGCATCTGAGTTTCCATTCAGGAAGCATCATCACTCTTACAAGAAACAAGTTTCAAACTGCTCTTCACCAATAGTGCCATTCTGCCCAGGGATCAGTGTTGGGAGACTCTGGCCATGGAGATGCAGAAACCTAAGGAGAAACCCTCTGGTCTATAAAACAAACTCAAGGGGGTGAATTCTGCCCCAGTTAGCTCTGTGGCCTCAAGGAAGAGACAGGGCAGGGACAGGATCCTTTTGGAGCCCTTTCCTGTGGGTAAGGATGGAGTCTCATACCTGCTGGCAACCATCTGGCTCTTTCTCTGCTTCTGCAGCAAGCCCGTCTTTGCTCACTAGCCCCTGCCTAGGATCATTGGCCCCTGCTGTAGCCAGAGACCCAGGAGCTTCTGCACACATGGGAACAGTTCATAGGTGCAGTGAACAACGGGAGGGTCTCTACTTTAGACGTTCCCCTCTGGGTTCAGGACTTCATTTCAAATGTCCTTTTCACCTCTTTTTTTCTGACTCAGATTTTCCACTCAAAGCCTGGACTTCTGTCCTGGGACCGACAAAGGGCATCTGTGGCCTCTTCACTGTGAGCACTGTTGCCCTGACTGCTGGCATGGTTAAAATAAACTCTTAGCATGGAGGAAATACAGAACCATCCGTCCAATTAACCATAGCAACCACTTCCTTCTTACCTGATGGAAGCCCACTGTTCCAGCAGCTCAGGCCTGCTCTGGAGTGCTCAGCCCCCTCACCCCGACGAACACATATGCAAACTGGAATCCTGATTGCAGGCTGTCCGTGTTTATGGCTAAAATATTGCCAGTGACCGACACACAGCCTTTCTCCTACGTTATCATTTTATGTTAATTGAACACCCCTGTTAATCTAATAGAGTTTAGATTTATGCAGGATTCTGTAGGGCATCATATTTTAATCAATACACATTCCACATTCAGATGGACAGATGAGCAAACTCTCCCCATGCCTGCACTTGGATCCCATCAGCTGTCAATAGTGCCCAGCTGAATCCTGCGGAGACCTGGATTGATGGTCCGAGCATGTTCCATTCATCACACAAATTAACTTTTTGGGGAAATGATGTGAAGGGTCACATGGTATCTTCAGGAGATGAGGAGCTCTGAGTTATTTATCTGGGAGAGTCATAGCAGAAGCAGGAGCTGGGCTAGAACACCACTGGATGGGGACACTGTCATATGGGCACCTTCAGGGTGAAGCGGGATGCGCTTTGGATCTTATGGACAGACAGATGGGGTTAGCCTTGCTGTACCTCAAGCCCTGTGGCTGGTCAGCGATACCCGGATATTATAGGAGCCAGGAGACTCTCTTACTCCGTGAAGTTCCGCCTGCCCTTCACGCTCCATGTTTGCTTTTTTCTCAACTTGATGCAAACTAAGTGGAAGCCTCAGCCGAGGCATTGCTCCATCAGACTGGCTTGTGGGACATTTTCTTTATATTGATGGGAGAGGACCCGGCATACTATGGGTGGTACTTAAGCAGACAGTTGTATAAATAAGCAGGCTAAGCAAGCAACACAAGCATATTTCTTCCGTAGCCTCTGTATCAGCTCCTGCCTTGGCTTTTCTTTGTGATAGACTGTAATCTGTAAACCCATATTACCCTAAGCTGCTTCTTTTTTTTTTTTTTCCAATGTTTTATCATAGCAGCAGAAAGCAAACTAGGAAATCGTGGGTCTTCACGTGGCTAGGTCTGTGAAATGTCTTCCCTATGGCTGTTTGTGATGTCCAACATGGGCCATGGAAAAGGAAATGTTAGCAAAGTATGCATCATCAAGGCCAACTAGTCTCTAGGTCTTTGGAGCTCTGGAAGCACCGCTCAGAGGAAGGGCATCTGAAGGGAGCAGATTTGCTTCTCGTCACAAGGCTAAGATACTTTCTGGGCATTCCTTCTCTGGATCTTCCAGTCTGTCTCTGTGGCCAATGACAGCATCATCAGAGTGTCAGCTAATCTCAGGGGAATGGCCTTGGCATTTGGACAAGAAAGACAGGAAGACAGGACAAGGCTCTCACCTAGAGATGCCTCCTCCAGATGCCCCCAGTGCATCTCAGCTAGGGACATTCAGGATTTGGGGCGGATTATGGGAGCGCTCTGCTGTCCACCTTCTCTGATGCTTTGCTCAGATCTCATGGAAACCCCGTTTCCCCAAGACACCTAGGCACTGAAAGGTGGTGTGGGCTGTGCTTGTTTGCAGGGCTCCTCCAGGGGCACACAGAAAGTCTATCAGGGCTGCATCCCTTGTTCCTATCTAGCCTTATCTTTTATAACTTAAAGCACACTGGTCTGGAAAAATTTTTTTTTCCATCTCTGAGGATGTACTGATGTTATTTTGACTCTGGTGGCATTAGACACGTCCATAGAGATGTGGCTTGTGTGTGGCAGCTGTGGCCGTGGTTCTGCTGTATATGTGGATAAACAGATTTACTTTTGAGTTGGCAGTTCTAGTATTTGGGATGTACTGAGCCTAGAGACCCCAATCCCATTGACCCTGGTGTGTGGGTATGAGAAAAACCGCGAGAAGGAGTTGGGGGAGGCAGAGCGGGGACACTGGAGGACTCTCCTGCTGTTTCAAATTTCTCCCTGTTTCCTTTTGCCTTCTTTTCTGAGGCAAAGGTAGATGTGTCTCAGGCTGACTTCTCAGTTCCCTGGCCTTTCTGAACAGTTTTGTTTATCTCAGGCTCTTGGTCCAGATGATGCAATCAAGGAGTGGGAAGATGACAGACCTCTAAGTCTGTCTTCAGGAAGTGAGAAGTGTTCAACAGTGAGGGCCTGGTGACACAGGTCTGGAGTCTCAGCTACTCAGGAGGCAGAAAGATTGTGAGTTCAAGGTTACAGAGTAAATGTAAGAGCAGCCTGGACATGTGGGGATCCTTCCTCAAAATAAAATTAATACTGGGGGGGGGGCAGTGTGGAGACGTGACTCAGTTTAGCAATTAAAAGTCTTCATCAGCAATACTTACTCCAGTTCTAGGGATCCAGTGGTCTATGCTGGAACCCAGAAGGCACCTGCAAGCATGTGGTCTTTGTAAATTCACTCAGGCAACATATGCACATAAATGTAAAACCTTTCAAGAACTGAAGTGATGTATAGCTTAAAGATAGAACACTTGCCTAGAATCCCAGAGTAAGGGGTTCAAGGTGTGGTTCAGTGGTAGAGCACCTGCCCAGGATCTCCCAGTAAAAGGCTCAAGGCATGGTTCAATGGTAGAACACTTACCTAGAATAGCTCCAGTGAGGAGCTCAGTAGTAGAGCACCTGTCTAGAATCACCTGGTGAGGGGCTAGGGGCATGGCTCAGTGGTAGAGCCCTGCCTAGAATCCCCCAGTGTCGGACTGGCAGTGTGGTTCAATGGTCGAGCTCCTGCAGAGTCCCTCAGTGAGGGGCTGGGAGCAGTGATTAGCCATACAGTGCTCTCCTAGCATGTATGAGGCCCTGGGTTCCATCCTCACTATATTAAAAAAAAAATCGTGAAAAGATCATTCAGGAAAGCATCTGTTGTGGAACCCAAGTCCAGTCAGTAACTTACCTCTTGAAAGGGACACGATGCTAGAGTGGAGGAGGAAACTTTATTTTGTAATCCAGCAAAGCTAAGCATGGTAGACCAGCCACCCAAAATGTCATCGTCACACAGGCTCCCCATCTACTTAAATCCTCAGGAGAATGTGAACCCAGAAACTAGTCACCCACTGGCCTTGGCCAGTCTTAAAGCAGGAAGGCAGAGACGGGTCCAGCAAATAGCCTCCCAGGCTGCTGGTTTAGATGATTAATGAGATCTGTGTGCTCAGAAAGTCACAAGGCTGGCCACAGGCACATCTACATTTACTGTCAAACTCCATACACTCATACACTTATATCTAAATGTAAGTCTCTTTGAATGAGGTCTGTGTGACTTTTCTCATCCCCACCCCACCCCTGCCGCTGCCCCCCCCCCACGGCAAACTTTTATCTTGAGAGACAAAAGGCTTATTTTGGCTCACGGTTTCTGAAGCATCAGCATGTACTGGCCAAAAAAAAAAAAAAAAAAAAAAATGCTGAGTTGTGGTGGCAGTGAGTCTTACACTTCTGTCACAGCAGGAAGAAAGCCGAGAAAACAGGTCAGAATCAGGGGCTACTTTGTCCATTGAGTCCCACTTGATCTATACCCTTCAGTTCCAGCCAAGAATAAAAGCTTAAAAATCCTGTGTCTGCAGGAGAGATTTTACCTCCAAACCATAGCACGGGCAACACACAGGATTGCTTTCTCTTGCCCTGCCCTTTCCCCAGGCACTGTCTGAAGTTTGCTGATGGTGGCCCTGGAGACACAGCTTGTTATATGATTAAAGTGGTTTTTATTCTGCAAGCCACAGTCACACCAAAAGTGGAGAAACCTTTTTTCTGGACTGCATTACTTGGGAACATGTCTTCATTTGCAAAAATCCATTATAACCCCTTTGTTGTTGGAGACCCAGTTAATAAATGAAGGTAGCATAGAATATGGTTTTAAATCAGCTTAATAAAATTATTCATGTGGATTTTAAATCATTTTTACAGTTGATTTGGCATCTGT
>JARWLC010000018.1:24232093-24342093 GCA_033318265.1 Phyllotis vaccarum | reverse complement strand
ATTTTGGGTAATTTTTAGTATCATGAATAAAAGAACAAAAAATCCCTCCACTTTCTCAAATGTCGCCTATTATTTTTATCCCTTTATCAAAAACAATGCAAAACAATTATGATAAAAGGTGATGTCAACATGCAAAACAATTATGTCATAATCCCAACTACAGCTTAGAAACTTCGAAGGAAGTTGGACTCAATAAAAGTATCTTAACTCTCCATCTCCGGATGATAAAGCCTCCATTATCGGCAAGAAATGTGGTGATCCAGGCAAGAGCAAACACTTGGTCCCAGGAGCAGCCTGTGGCACACCTGCTGAACCTGTGATGGGAAGCCAGCCTGTGCTACAGCTCAGCATCCCTAAGGAGTCCTACACTGGAGACGGGAGACGCTGCATGGTCTAGGTGTGTCCATTAGGATCTAAAGCAGGCATCAAGACCGAGTCCTGTCAAAAGCCAAAAAGACCCCAAAACTCTAGTTAAGTTCTGGGTAGCCAACATAGTAACAGCCATGGCCACAAAAACAAGGAGGGCTATGAATAGCAGCTGCCAAGAGTACGTACGTGGCTTCAGAAAAAAAAAAAAAAAAAAAATGTTATAAATACAGAAGTCTTCTGAGCCGAAAACACAGAGGACCATTCTTCTATAAGAATTTTGCTGTTTCTAGTAAATAAAGCTGCCATCGGGAATTTTATAATTATTTTTTTAATAAATATTAGTAGCCCAATGTGAGAATAATTAAAGCACATTAAAGGAAACAGCAAAGCCTTTCGTGAGCATCTCCAAAGGTCACCTGAAGCACAGCTGTTTTTTTTTTGTTTTTTTTTTTTCCCCCTCCCCAAGGCATCTTCTCTTTGGGTAAGACCAGCCTCTGCCTTCCCGTGCCCCAGATATCAGGATTACAGGCATGTATCACCACACCCGGTATTGAATCCAGTTTTCTACTCTGGTTGCTAATCCTTAGCTGCTAAAGTGGGAAAGCTGGCTTCGTTAACTAGCTGGACCCTGAAGACACAGCCCCAGAGATGGTAGAGACCTGTCCCGTGCATTCCTCTTATTGCCAAACCAACAGCTGAAAGAAGAGGCAGGAAGACTCTTTTAATAAGCCCCCCCCCCCCACACACACACTATAATATAATTTTATGGTGTGGCTTGAAGATCGGAACTGAAAGCTAAAAACATAGGCTTGAAGGACAGATGAACAGACAGTACCCTGAAGCATTAATTGTGTTATAGAGGGTACACAGATGTATGGGACCAGTGCCCACGGTGTGCCTATCTGTGATCCCAGCTCAAGTTCAAGGCCTGCCTGGCATTCCAGCAAGAGGGAGGAAGGGAGGAAGGGGGGGAGGGAGAGAGGGAGGGAGGGAAGGAGGGAGGGAGGGGCAAAAGGGAAGCAGAGAAAAATACGCTGACATTTTATGTGGGTTGTTAGGCATTTATGTAGGTATATGATAAAAACAACACTTACAAACTAAGTTTTCACTCAACTTGAGAATCAAACCCAGGCCCTGTGGCAGGTGGGTGGTAGGTAAGCCATCTGGACACAAAGGTATAGACTGCTCCCACCAACAACGCTGGGTTGTGTTTGCTTCTGAGCTTCACAAAAATGTGTGGTCTTTTTCAGTTGGCTTTGGATGCTCATGTTTCTAAGACCTGTCCGCTTTGTTATATGTGGTCCCAATCTTTGTAATGCTTTTTTAATATTCTATTGTGTGAATGTCATTTCAGTTGACCTTCAAAATATATGCTGGGTCTAATAACATAGGCCTGAAAGCCGAACCACTCAAGAGGCAGAGGCAGAAGAATGACAAATTCAAGGCCTTTTTTTTTTTTTGTCAGGAATGGGGATTCAAAGTCAGCCTCAGAAACTTAGTGGAAGGTTCATCTCACAAAATGAAAAGGGAAACGATAAATCAGCTCAGCACGTGCAAGGCACAAGAAGTCAATCTTCAGCTCTTAAGAAACAAAGAGGAGTCAACCAAAAGACATGTTTCTGAGAACACATGTGAGGTAGGAGATTTGTTCTCCATTCTGAACCCATCTGTGGGAAGGGTCTCTGGTGTCCTCATGTGTAGCCAACACGGTTTCTGAGCTGCCCCCCCCCTTCTAGGGTAGAGGTGTGTTAACTTGGGATGACCTGATAACTGCTTTACAGCGTGCTATGATGAAATGATGGTCAGGTGCAGGTCAAGTGTGTGTTCTGAATCTAAAACACTTCCAACGGCAGAGTGGGACCAAGGAGAGGGGTTGGATCTTAGTGAACAGATGAGACAGATCCAGCTGGGCCTCTGCCTAGGTGTTTTCAGAACTACTCAGAGTATCTTCATCTCTTGTTGCGAGAGGTTATTAAATCTTAATAAACCCTAAGCAGTGTGATGTTCTCCCCTGGAAGGGTCACATTGAGTGGCCACAAGCATGGGGACCAGACAGACTATCCAACAGATAGCCTCATGATGCATCCTCTGTGATAGTAGGTTTTCAAAATCACAGCTGGCCTGGTGCAATGAACGGTCTTCCTCTAAAGGATGCAAAGGAGCAGACACGGAAGAACAGGATACACACAGAAGAGAGTATTTTTATAGTTCAAGACCCCAGACCTTTGATGCCTTCTTAAATTCTTAGGTAACCCAATGAGCCCAAAAGATCATTCTAATGAAGACACAAGGTAGGAAATCAAAGTGTTCTTGATTAAGGCTGGTAGCACCTGACAGGTATGGATAGGCAAAGGGGCAGTTCACAACTCACCAGTGTAATGTTCTTAAGATACCTAACAGTCTCATCACGTCATCCAAGGAGCTTAAAATTGGGGGTCCTCCTGCTTAGGCCGTTTCTTGCCTGCTAGGTTGAAGATGTGATCCAACATACCCAGATCTTAAAAAGTATTTTTTAAAAATTTGCCATCTAAGTGAAGGTACTTACGGTCCTTCTTACTAAGTCCAATTCAGACCCTCCATATGGGCTTGGGATGGCTTCAGACACCCAGCAATGCCAAAGTGTATACAGAAAGAAGCCTGTGGTCGGGGAAACTCAAGGGTCCGGCCAGCAGGTAAGCAGAAACGCCGAGGTCATTCAGCAGGGGCTATGCCCCATCTCATTTCCTTGTGACCATGGATGGGCCTGTGTGAATGAAGCTGCTTTCTACACTGTGAAAGGAGGGGTAAGATGGATAGCTTTACCTTTGAATGAGTGATTTAATCACTTAGTTTCTGCTAGGTCACCAGCTCTTTGCTACAGCATCGGCACCAATCCTGAATCATGCAGTCTAAGTCTGTTGTAAGAACTTCGGAAATTATAGGTGTGGGGATGGCTGTATAGAGGAGATAAACTTCCACATTGTGATTTATTCCTTTTTCTATCCATTAAAATGCATACAGGTGCGCATGTACACGTGTACGTGTGTGCGCGCGTGCATGCATGCATGCGTGTGTGTATGTGTGCGTGTGTATGACTGTCACATTATACTTACATCCTTATTTTTGTTCAGGAAATACTGGAGTGAGAACATGTGGAAATTGTTTTAAACTCAGGTTCTACTCCTGAACGCTGAGATAATCCCATGGAGTGAATGTCTATGGGGAAAAAAAAAAAAAAAAAAAAAAAAAAAAAAAAAAAAAAAAAAACCAAAAAAAAAAAACAGATCCCAAAAGTCAGTTCTCCTAGGCTGAGAGGTGCCAACTGCTACACTACCTCAGGTACCCTAGAAGCTCTGGGTGTTTGTGAGACTCTGCTTCAGTGGCTTGGAGATCTATCCATTGATGAAGATGGCTTTAAAGACTAGAAAACAAATGTTACTATTCCATGAGCTCCCACGAAGAGGTCTAATTGTTAAACATCCAATGTCTTTCAGGCATCAAGGCACACAAGCTTTGCCAGTTAAGGAAAGACACACTCGAGCCATGGACACATCTTCTTTATTTCCACTGTGCTTTTTCTTGTTTGCCCTGTGAGGACTCAGTGTTGGAAAATGCTCCACCGTTGTTTTATGACAGCCAAGAGACTTCACACCAACCAGCCCCTGGATAAGCCCTGAGAAAGGGCCACATGCAGACCTCAGGAAGCAGCTCAAGGATGCTCTCAGACATGCCAAAGTAAGTCACGGCAGTCTCCAACCCAAGAACCCCAAAGACTCCATGAAATCACCTTCCCCGTACTGTCAGGAACCTAGGGAAGGTGTGTTCTCCCACATGGTGGCAGAGGATGCAGCTGTGACTGTGCATCTGGACCTGCTGTTCACACGCACACACAGCACAGCAGGCTGCAGATGCTGCAAAGGTATCTTCTTGAGAGGCTCCTCCCATGCCCAGCAGGAGCAGCCCCACTGCAACACACTGGTGACACATCTGATTCCATAAGAAGATTCTCCCCCAAAAGGCCTATGGGAAACAGGTCATGAGGGGCACCTTCACCACCACATTCAGGTCAAGTCCAGTGTAGAACACAGGCTCTCTTCCTATGCATACAACTGCAGTGGTCAGATCCTCTTGTGTCCAAGCGCACAGGACTCCAGAAAGCAGCACATAGAATGTGGTCACCAGGAGGGTGACCAATGGTACTTTCAAAGCATTCTAATAATAATTGCTGTTATCATCATTATTATTATTATTACAACTACTATTACATTTTAATTTATTAGTCTTGCAAGTTTTCCATAATTAGAAATTAACTAAGGGATTGAAGACATGATGTTTGCCTGGCATGTACATCTAAGGCCCTTCACTACATTTCTGATGAGAGAGAGACAGACAGACAGAAACAGAGACAGAGAGACAGAGAGAGAGAATAAGAAGTTGGCTACTTTTGATTTCAAAATCGGACACACAGAGATTCTAGGAAGGGAAGCTAGAGCCTTGTGCACACTGTGTAAGAACTCTTGACACTCCACTCCATCTCGGGCTCAATTTTTTTTTTTTAATTTTTAATGATTAAAGTTTGATTTTTCAGAATGAAATCAATGCATTGAGATCTGAAACAAAAATCAAAATAGCGAGCCTGGGTGTGCTGCCACAATTAAGATCACCCCAGCACTGAGGAGACGGGAGCTAGCCTCAGCTCCAGGCCAGCCTGTGATACACGGTGAAACTTAAGAAAAGAAAGGAGGGAATTAAGTGCATGCCAACCCTTCCAGATGAGCAAACCATGGTAAATTGGGAAAGCTAACATTGTGCGTTTAAACCCCCTGACTTCTATGGTAGCCAGCAGGGAGTCAAGGACTTCAAGTTCAAACCCAAGGCTTAAGAGACTGAGCTTTATTGAGACCTAGCTTTCCATGTAGCAGTCTTCCCAGAACCAGAGCAGGCCATGGGGACCACCCCATCTGGGAGGCCAGCACACTGAAGCCTATCATGTCCTGACCTGTGGCGAATGGAAGCTACCTGAAATCTGCACACACAGTAGGCCGCACAAACTCTTAACACAGCAGGCCCCCAGGTTCCACAGACTTGCCTTCTAAAACAAAGGACAGTCCAACTCCAAAAGACACACTACCGTTCTTACAGTATCCAGGCCAAGTCGGGGGGTGTTGGGGGGTGTGGGGGGGATCAGATTAAAATGAGAGAATCTTCTGGGCACAGTGATTCAAGGGAAGCCAATGATTTTCATTTTTCGCAATTCCACGAGTGGGAAGTGAAGGAACCGTTTTCATATGAGCAGATTTTTCTCTAAGGAACAGTTAGAAAAATGCTGATGTGGTGTCTCAATACATTTTACTACAATGCCATCAATTACGTAAAAACACAATTAAGTCACTCTTTCAAAATCCTTAAATATTATTCAGCCAAAACCCAAAAGGACATTTGCGGTATTCCATAGTCCTTATCAGAGAAGCGACGCGCTGGAGCCAAGCACCTCTGCAGTACTCGGCAGGAGCCAAACAAAGGTAGTGCCCAGTTAGCTAGAGAACCGCTGTCTCAGTGGCCAGGCTCCATAAGCATCCTCAGGCAACAGGGCTGCCAGTGGAGAAGTCTGCCATGGTCCAGCCCCAGAGGAAGGTTTCAAGCCAGGTGGGATGAGCCGGAAATTTCCATGAAAAGCTACACCAGTCTTTCTCCCTCTAGATCGTTTCTTATTCACCACATAAGATCATCGGTGTCGCACACAAAAACGGCTGTGTTCCTATGAACTTAACACCCATTTGTAGTCACTCAGAGACATAAACTAACAAAAATCCATAGAAGTCTAAAGTCAATAAAAAAGATTAAAGTTTCCCATCTGCTTCCCCTTCTTTTTTAAATGTGTGAAGATGTGCTGAGACCACACGGAGCCTAGGAAGGGGTCTCTGACTGCAATGCTAGACTACGGTGAGAGATGACGGACTTCAGGAGCATGCAAGCACATGGTGATGGGAAAGACATGCATGCCATCTTTCTGGAGGACAGTTTTGAATGCATGCTTTTATGAAGTAAGCTAGCCTTTTCTGCTAACAGTTCTGCCTCTAGGATTCTGTCTCACAAAGACTGTTTACAGGAGGATGTCCGCTATGGTGATGTAACTCAAATGTTTACTGACAGAGTATCTCACACTGGGCCTAGTGGAACATGGGTAGTCTCAGCCTTCCAGGCACTGAGGGAAGAGAATAGAGAGCTCAAAATCAGTGTGGGCTGTGTAATTCTGAGACCCTGTCTCAAAAATTCCAAAACAAACAAAAAACTCATGTAGCCATATAGCCAGTGCATAGTGAGACTATGCCTCAAAAGAAGAGAAGGAAGGAGGAGGAGGGAGGGAGGGAGGGAGGGAGGGAGGGAGGGAGGGAGGGAGGGAGGGAGGGAGGGAGGAAGGAAGGAAGGAAGGAAGGAAGGAAGGAAGGAAGGAAGGAAGGAAGGAAGGAAGGAAGGAAGGAAGAAGCCATGCATAGGAGTAATATGCCACCATAAAAAACAGGAGGAAGCTCTATATGATATATATTGATAAACATTACACATAACATAATTCAGATAAGATGATGACTAAGCTATATATTTCCCATCATTTTATCATGGAAACAAATATGCGTGGCAAAGTTGAAAGATTATCTAGGCAACTCCCACAAAGATTCTAAATTCCACATTTTACTTCATTTGCTGTATCACAGACATATCTGTCCATCCGTCCCTCCCATGAGTTGTAACTTTTAAATGCATGTAAAAGTGAGAGGCAAGCAGGTATCTGAGACGCAGATATATGTGAAGCCAGGAGATTTAAAAAAAAAAACAAAAAAACAAAAAAACAACAAAAAAAAAAAAGCAGAGCATTTATGTGTGTTTACAACATCAGAAGGATGTGCCACAAACTGGTGAAGGGCCTAGGGAGGGACACAAGGAACTGGGGTTAACGGACGATTTCACCATTAATGGTGTATTCTTAAATTCTTCTAGATTGCATATCATGTGAATTACTGCTTTTATAATTTAATTTCCCATAAGGGGCTACTGTCAAACCGTTCAGAGCCTTATCTCTGTAGCTGATACAGTGACTCCCTACGTGTGTGTGTGTGTGTGTGTGTGTGTGTGTGTGTGTGTGTGTGTGTGCACAGCCAGAGATGCCAAGAGGCTCTGAGCTGCCTCATCAAGGGCCAGTCAGACCTCTGTGGCAAGCAACTCACTCAGGCTGGCCCTTTCATTTCCAGGGATGCACTGGGGTGGGGTGGGGGGGAGGCGATGACAGTATGTTTGTTGCTGCTAAGGAAATGGGAGCACATGGCAAATACCCTCGTCCAGCATCTCATGCCACCCTGCGCTCTGATGGACATTGTGCTAATATGGAGTACTGAGCACAGGCTAGAAGCGCGAGACTCCAGGAAAGAAGCTGTATGTTCAACACATACAGAAGGTAACAGGTAGGATATGGCTGGCTTTTGCAGGTACGTTTGCTGGCCTATGTACTCACGCTCTGAGGCATCAACTTTCTGTTTCTTTTTCTTCTTCTTCTTTCTTTAAAAAAATGTCAAAAGAATCCAAAGCCATTACTAAAAGATATAATTCAGCATCTCTGTGAATAGTACCATTAGCCAAATACTCAAGAGCACCAAAAAAAAAAAAAAAAAAAAGAGTCATCCACGGTCACCTTTGACATGTGTATGTGTTAGTAAAATTCATTCAGACCTAAAAGTCTAGGTCCCAGGTGCGAAACCCACTGGCTAGCTGTCCACCTGTGCCTGTGAACGGCAAGGTATTTCAGTGTATGCTTTCAGCCATGGGAATCATAACCCACATTTGAGGGATGAAGTAAAACAAAAAGGTGACATAATTGGAAATGTCAACATGTCAAGATAAGTGCGGGACGCCCCTGGCTTTCATGTGCAAAAAGACGGATTCGGTCACTAAGGAGAAGAAGGGAAAAGGGAATTTGTGAGCAACTGGCTTTATCCTGTTTGGAAGCATGGGTACAAAAGGAGTAACTTTCAGATCCCTCTCTTAGGGCTAAGGTTGTAAAGACACTGACTTCAACAAAGCCAGATTCATACTTAATGCACGCATGTGGACACATATACAAGACAGGGAGTTTTCTTAAAAACAGTTTGACAGTATGCAGGCAATCTACACCTTCTCATCTTTCCAAAAGAGAAAAACAAAAACTTAACAAATCGCTTCAGTCTCAAAACCCAGTATCCAGAATGAAACCAATTATATTGGGAAATGAAGAAAAGTCAACCGCTGGAGTCTGTTACTTGCTTAGTGTCCTTTCCCTGACTTTTATTGGTACCCTGTTTCTAGTTGTGTGTGCAAACCAACACATCTGCTGTCAGCTCACTAAGGCAACTGACAACATCATTTCAGAACCTTTAGCTATGGAGCTATCAATAATTTAATGCATTGAGTTCACACTTTGTTCTTGTGGATACCAGCTATTTATCTCTGTCCTCTGAGGAAGCTAATGGTATAATGGGCAAAACTTCAAGAATAATTAAGAAAACATAGCTATAAACTCTGACAAAAAGAAACCGAACTTTTGATAGGCCCTCAAATGAAACCCCTTGATAAAAAACCCACCCAACCCCAGCACACCTTGCTGGCAAAGGGAAGGAATCCAATCCAGGTTAATTCGCTCAGCCCTTGGGTCTCCGGCTGCTCTGGGAAAACCCAGCCATGTTTGAATAGCATTGGAAGCAAAAGAGGGGCCATGTGATCACCACTGTAGTGCCAGGGGAGCCCTTGAGGGACTCCTCATGCTGAAAGATCGCAGAACTGGCTAGCAACTGAGAACTGTCCCTGCCTATGTATCTCAATCTGTAGGACACTCATCTTTACATAGATAAGGCTCCTTTGAATGACTAGCCAGTACTGAAACACAAGGCCCGAGTAGACGTCAGTCTGTGGAATGGCTGGTTAAATCATCAATAACAGGCCCATCTTTCTTTAGCAGAAACTGTCTTCTTTTGTATCCAATAAGAAATAGAAAGGGAAATTGTAGCGTCTTCTTCTTATAATAACAAGTCAGGCCTACCTGATATACAAAGCATCATATATGAGATTATATTTTGAAAGTTACGATTAATTGCAATATCATTTACACAGTGTGGATATCACCTTATAAGAATAAAGAATTATCTGGCGCCACAGTGATAGCAGGTAGCCTTGAAGAGGCAGCCTTGCGGATATCTGTCACTTCTCTATGCATCCTTTCAAAAACCTTTATTTTAGTTATCACTAAGCGCAAGTGACTTCCGATCACAGTTCACCGATCTCAGCCTTCTTGTAAGAACTATGTTAGTGCCTACATTTAAACTTCCAGATGTCACATTTGCAGAAAAGCCAATGGTCCTGGTTGGTCGTTAAATTGGAAAAGACTCATAGGATTGGTGGGCTCGTGTACCGCAATGAAAATGGGAATCATGTTATAAATGACAAAGGCACAGACACAAAGAGAGTAAAATAGTTCCCCAAACTTAAAAGGAAGAACTGTGGCAGGGACAGCTTTGTCCCCACTTAATTGTCTAATTACTTCTTGGTTTGGTCATCTAAATTTGGAGCAAGGAGTAAAGGACAAAGGCAATTTCCTCCTGTCCACATGAAGGTATCATCGGTCTTGTGCTAGCCTCTTACGTAGGCAGAGCTTAAGCTTCTGTTTGTATCAAAGAACCACAATGACCGTCTTCCAGGGCACAGGGAGAACCAGGCACACCCCACAGTTGTTGATTCTGTATCTGCTGGATGCAGCCGGAGCTCAGGCATCTCTGATACAGGCCTCTGCTTATGCACCAGAGAAACTGGTGAATGGCTCCCGGAAAGTCACATACTGAAAGCAAGAAAATAATTTTTACACGGTGCTAAGAAAGCAGCGACTAATAGCTGTAAACGTCTAAGAGGCTTTAGATTTTTCACCTCTAAAGGTGGATTATTTATAGTCCTTGGGTTGCTTACTTCGGGTTACAGGATGGTGTCAAAACTTAGGCCCAGGGGAGTTCTGTGTTCAGGGACACCCTGCTGTGCAATTCCCTTCCTGCCTCTCTGAGTCCCAAAGCTCTCAGAATGGTTAAGAGAATAAATTACAATGGTCTGCAATGCTAGCTTCAGGTCTATCAGCTGTGGGTCAACTAGCAGAGATGCCCCCCCAAAAATGTGTTTGTTTTCCCCCATCAAGCACAAACAAACTCATCCTAATGGAAGGGTGAGAAACAGCAGAGACTCAACTCGGAAGAGAGAAAAAAACAAAAAGAAAAAAAGAAATTCCATTATAGCCGACTTCCCGGAGCCCCAGCTTCGGATATGAGTAATCACAGAAAATGTAACATCAGCTTTTCCTGCTTTCTTTACCCTGGGTTTCTCCTTTATTTCCTTTCAAAAAGGGTCAAATTCTCCTCTGTAATTTAAAAAAGCTGCTTCTTGGTTACTAAAAGGATAGCCTCTCTCTTTAACGGTTCTGCATTCCCCGGCAATTTAAAATTGTGGAGCCAAAAACAAAACTTGCAAAACCAATAAATAAATAAAAAATAAATTAACAAACGAAAAAGAAAAGAATACAGTCTTTGCAATTGCCCTCCTCAGGCCTCTGTTCCTCACCTGCCTTGCCTTCAGGGATTCCAGGAAATCTCTCAAGCCAACAAGGCAGATCTAAGGAAGCTGGAACTGCCTGCAGGAGCCTCTGGAGGCAGCATCCTCATGCTGGGATGTGCTGCAAAACCACGGGCCCCGTGGATGCCTGAACACCCAGCGCCAGCCAGTGGGTACCACAGGAAGTCAGAGGACTTCACAGCATCCAGGCCTCTCAGAGGACATGCACTGGCCATAGGACCACCTCCTTCACTCTCCAATTCCTTTGTCCCTTCTCTACCACCTAACCTAGCAAAAGAGGAAGGGCTGGGAAGAACATGGGTGTCGTGATGCTGTGTGGTCTACATATCCCTCTAGACTGAAAACATGAATGAGCTTTTTACAGAAGGTGAAAGGCCACTTCACAAAAAAGTTTCCTACTCCTTTTGGTCTTTTGGTCATGACCAGCCTGCACAGGGAAGCTGGTCTGGACACATACAGAGGTATGAACAGTTAATATTCATTCTCTAATGTGACACAGCAGAGGAACTACCAGGCCAGGTCTAATAACCAATCAAATACAATGTTCATCTATTAAATAAAAAGACACCATCGGATGCAAATCAAGATTTCATTTTTTTTTTTTTTTGAGTAATGATGATAATCCTTAAACAGACTTTATCTTGGGGCTAGCCCACTGTATTTGGGAACAGAGATAGATAGGCTACTTTCAGTGAGTCACTTCTTAAGAATGTCTAAAACTTCATGCAGGGGTGGTGGGGAGGGGGCTGATGGACAACCTAGAATCACAGACTCATTAAAGAGTCCCAGCTCACTCTTCTTAATCTCATGGGCACCATGAAAGAAGCATCAGGTTGGGCATAGTAAAGACCGTCATGGGCCAGGATCTCCATCAGATTAACCAGCCTGTTCATAACAGAAAGAAAAGAGACCACACAAAGCTGAAGGCCACAGTCAAAGGGACAGGGAGTTGAGGCCACAGTAAACGGGACTGGAGAGCATATACTCTCCCAAAAGAACCAAAAACAACACAGGGTCTCCCCAGTCCCACTGGGCATCATGGACAGGACGCAATGTGATAACCTTGAGGTGCAGGAGTTCATCTTCCTCAGGAATGGTGCAAGGTCCTGGCAGATATACCCATTCAGCTTTGGTGCCTAAACCCTACAGAACCATACCCCATCTGGATGAATTCTTCTCTCTTATCTCTTCCATAGTGTCTTTACCACCAAATCAGCTAAACTTCCAGCATGCAGAGCAGCAGAACTCTCCAGGTATAACCATTCTAAGTCACTAATAAGGACGGCAGTCCATTCATTCTTGGTAGGCACAAGAAAACACATAAACAAATGTCATCCCCCCCCCCCACGACCTGAGCCCACACAACCACCCAACGGCCACGCCAGGTTCAGAGAACCCAAAGAGCATGTCCTAGAGATGCTCAGCCATGCCAAGTGAGCCATCTGGAGACCACCCAGAGAAGCCACACCTCTCCCCCTGTACTATTCACTTTCCTTCTCCACCCAGCTCCTTTAAAAATGGTTCTGCCAACCACCTCAGCCAGGTTCTTAGCCGAACACTAATAAGTGCTTGTTTGTTGAACTGAAAAATCATTACCACAGAACACGTCAAGTAATGAAAGATGTTTTCCTCAGAGAAATGTTAAATACTTCACTTCTTTCACAAGGAATGAGTACACGTGTTTCCAGATAATACCTCCCTCCCTCCCACCCACCCACACTCTCAGCCAGAATCTGCGGCTCCAGGATCCACAGAGAGCAAGCTCATGAGACCTGGCTCCCAGGAGCAAGAGCATGGCCGTATTTTATTTATTTTCTTTTGCCCAGCTGACTCCACACTGGTTATATTACTTGTCCACCTAAGCATCTCTGTAGGAGCCTCGGTCGGTCACATAACAAGAGTCCTGGCTTGCTTTTACTATTTTATACGGAAAAGCTAGGGAAAATAGCCCCACTGTGACCTCACATATGAGACCGCCTTGGTATTGGCTAGCTAATATATATGAAAGAGACATTTTACTACAAGGCCTGGAGCAAACACAAAGGCAGGAAACGAAATGCCACAAGAAGAGAGTGCTGGTGTCTAGGGAAGACTGCTAGGACCCCCACCTTCTCCCAGCAGAGCTGTGTCTCTGCTTCTTCCAGACACTCCTCCTTGGCAGATGAACATCGTGGTCTAAAGTGGGTTGGGTCCTTTAACTGTTTCAGAATGGCCGCACTTACAGGGGAACCAATCTGGTTAGCTCGTGCTACTTGATCTTGTATATGTGAGGACTTGAGGACTTCAGAGCCTGCTCTAAGCCCGTGGCCGCTGAGCTATGAACATCTGAAACGACTTCCAGGCCACCTTGTCACACTTAACTACAACAGGGAAATGCAGGGTACGTAGATAAAACACTCAGCTACCAGATGGACTTCCAGCAAGCGGAGAGTCCAGGTTTCTAAGCTAGCTGCTGTGACTTTGAAGGAGGGTGTATGCATCAGTACTGGTCCATAATACCTGTTCTCCTCCGGAGGCTGAGACAGGAAAATTTTGATTTTTCAAGGCTAACTCAAGCTACACTGTGAGAGAAAGACCAGCCTAGGCTAATTCTAATTTCATGGACGCCAGGATAGGAAATCACTACCAAACCTCACATGGGACCCTGGCCCTCCCCACCAGCCTACTGTTTTTCTTTTCTCCTTTACTGAGTCACTTTTAACAGTCACCAGGGGTTACGGGGGGGGGGGGGGGGCAGGGGAAAATCCAAAAATAAAAACAAAACAAAACCTGCCTAAACATCTCAAACCCTGGATTTGCTTCTCATCTACGTGAAGGCAAGTTATTAATTTTACTAGCATTAAAGGTGAATGCTCTTCATAGGTTAATTCTTAAATGTTCCATCAATATATCAAAGGGAACTTTCCACAGGAACCCTTCTCTGTAAACTACCAGCTTATGTGCCTTCTCCACATTTATTACACAAGGGGAGAGAGCAACTCTTAAGAAACCCTCTTCAGGGGCTACAGAGAAGGCCTTGTACTGTGGAAGACCTGAGTGTGTGGCCATCAAGCACATCCCCAAGACTCATGACCATCTGTAACCCCAGTTCCAGGGGATCCGACACCCTCTTCTGGCCTCTCCAAGCACTTGCACTCACCTGCACACACACACACACACACACAAACCGACACACATCACTGAAAATAAATGAATCACTCCTGGGTCTATCTCCAAACAGCCAGACCTCATCGGGGCAGGAAGCACCTCTCACCTGCTCGGGCCATCAAAGGAACAGCTCGCACCCTTGCGGGGCACCCATTGGACTCTCCTGCACAGCCAAGCCTGTGCTAGTTGGTCATGAGCAAACACTGGTTATGAGCCTGAGGTGTGAGACAACTGGTATGTGGTCAAATCACTATAGATACTTGAGAGCCCAGAAACCCACCTCTTGGTAGAGATTCTGACTCAAAATGAAAATATCTCTTGCAGTCAGTGTCTCGAGATCAAGTTCTGACTAGGCACACACCCTCCAGCCACCTGAATAGGCAAGTCCTCTTTGGGGCCCCAATATCCAAGGCAGGCATGAATGCTTATCTGAATCTATTTCTTCCAAAATGGGGTTTCCAAGTACATCATAGAAGAGGGAATATGTCTCACCCTTGGGACTCTCAGCAAAAAAAAAAAAAAAAAAAAAAAAAAAAAAAAAAATCCCCAGTGCTTGTACATGCAGGGAGCTCCGGATGAGGACGCTACTACTCTAATCTGCTGTGCCCTGAAAACACTGTCTTTAATTTTTTTTATTTCTTTTTCTTCTCAAGAATCCTAATAGTCAAGCCTTTTTGTGTTCTGCTAATTTTAGAAGTCCTGCTATTCTTTGGGAGGAGAATGGTGTGAAAAATCAAGCAGAGTACCCAAAAATAAAAGAGTAGATCTGTTTCAGGGATTGCAAGCATGTTTAACTGGAAAGCAACTCAAGATCTGCCACTTTCTATCTCGTCTTTAATACGTTTTCCCAATTCTCCTGGAATATTTTAGCTTCGGAGAGAACGAGAATGAGCTTCCTAGTCTATGAATATATCTCTGAGGAAACATAGGCACTCAAAATGATCTTGAGACCCTGACTAGAAATTGGGGGGCTTTTTCTTTTTAAACAGTCTGTGGCTCCGATGGAAATGACATGGTATGCTCCAGGTACGTGAGTGAAGTGAAACAGACCTTGCTCTGTGGATCCTAAAGGTGGACACTTGATGGTGTGTCCTTCGATCCTTCCACCTTTTGCCTTTATAAAATTAACCCTATTTAAAGAATTTGCTCCTTTCAGACTCACCAGAACAGTAGAAAGGCAACCATCCTGGCTGGCGTGGTCCCACTGTGGTCACATGATGAATGCCAGCATGGGAAAAAATGTAAGCAATCTGTCTCTAGCGGTTACCTAAGGACCCCAACCCATACCTTCTTAGCAACTGGGAAATGCCAGAGATTTGTAACAGAAAGTTAGACTTGGTGTCAAGCCCTTCACGCAAACAATAAATATTGCCTCTGCTCATAACTGGACTTTTCTCCAGCATCGTCTTTGAATGTTGAACCTTTTTCAATTAATTAAAAGCCATGCACTGCAGAGTGCATATTTTATCAGCCCTCAGCTGCTTAAGTGTCTAGAAAAGACCGGGCCGTTTTTCTTTCTTTCTTTCTTTCTCTCTCTCTCTCTCTTTTTTTTTTTTCCAGGCAAACCAGAGCAAGTACTTGCAAGGGTCATATCTTTTTAATTATCTTTTCTCTCTTTGATTAATTATTCCGTCTGACAATAGCGTGTTTCTAATGCTATTCACCTGCCTTTGATGATTGACAACTTCTCTGTCTGATTCAGAGCAAACAGCTGCTGCCACAATCTCCTAGCAACCCGGGTGTGATGGATGAGCCCCCAAGATGGATGGTTGCAATAAATCATGTCTCCAGCCATAAAACTGAGAAAAGGGGATAAGAAGAAAAGCGAACCAAAAACAAAACAAGATTTCTTCCCATGAGTGCACTCAGTTTCTTACCAATTATACCTGAACTGGACTTGTACCTATTAACCCCAAAGTTTTCCTATTAAGTTAAAAAAAAAAAAAAATGGGCAGGAGCCATTTGTATCAAAGGTGTTTACAATTCTTTCTGCAAATTGGCACTTGTACATTTAATTACGTCCAACACCGCCCAGTGCAAGGGCAGATGATCAAAGTTTTGCCCTTCTTCCATGAAGTCTCAGCAAGCAGCAGCAAGCACTGACTGACAGAATCTGATGAGATTCCAGACATCATCGACAAAAGATGGATCTGAGTCTACCTGCATTGAGGTAACAGCTGGGCTCCCCAGAGTGGACCCTAAGCCATGCCCATGGGCAGTGCGAAGTGTCTGGGTGCTAATAAAGTTATTTCAAAACACATAAACACATACAGAGAGAGAGAGAGAGAGAGAGAGAGAGAGAGAGAGAGAGAGAGAGAGAGAGAGAGAGCTCTTAGTGCACAGCCTGAGTTTCATTTCTCTCAGATGCCAACACTTTTTACATGTCCAGGAACTCCTTTCCCAGAAGCCTCTAGGCTAGGCATGCATATTCAGCCCCTCCACAAATTCTAAATTCTTGTATTTTTATAGATGAAAAAAAAACTCCATCTAACTTTCTGTCTCATCGTTCTTAAAATAAATAAATAGATAGATAGATAGATAGATAAATAAATAAATAAATAAATAGATAAATAAATAAATAAATGGCTGCACTGTTAGTCACACAAGAAACCTTCTATTTCGTTATTAAGCCCAAATAAAGTTACATACCGACTATGCATACGGCTCCTGACAACCGCACCTGTAGTATCTGGGCTTCCATGGTTCAGAAACCTGGAGCAGGGAGGCCACAGCTTCTCTTTTGCCCTTCTCTACTGAGGAGACAGGCACCGAGGCCTTGAAGAGGCCTTCAAGTTGCCACAGCCTCCCTCCAGACAGCTGTGGGCTTCCAATGGCAAGCCAGCCTGCGTCCCTAAGTACTTCCAGTAGGTGGGGGTGTCCCAGTGCATAGAGCTGGAGGGTGCAAAAGCAGCAGAAATGATTAACTGGCAGGGCCTGCAAACAGCTGTCCACATCAGTCCTGGTGGGGGTCGGTGGGGGCCCAGCTGCGGAGAACAGAGTACAGACACAAAGAAAAAGAGGCTGCTGGGAGCAGAGGCAGGGAGCCGAAAAGGATCATTTTTTTATCTAAAATATTCTTGAGACATACAAGTATTTTTTTTTACATGCTCACACTACTACTAACCAAGCCACTCAGTATTTTTTTTTAAGTTATATTGTGCTAAGCTTTTTCAATACAGATTTGAGAGAGAAAAAAAAAAAAACCCATGACATGACACAGAATTTTTAAAAAATCAGACAAGGGTTCAGTAACTACAGCTCTGCTTATATTTTAATGTTTGGTACGTGACTGCCTCCATTGGGGAAGAAAGGCAGAGAGAAAGACAGACCTACACAGAGACAGACACAGAGAGAATTGCTTGTTAGCTTTAGTGCCAATCACACACTTCATTTCCCCCCATGTCCTTTAAAATTACTCAAAACTTCACCCCTCTCTACCTTTACGTTTTGGGGTCCTCTAACATAAATACAAGGGGGCTCGTGTCTACTCAACAGCAATGATAGTCCAAGGCCAATCAATGAAACACACACACACACACACACACACACACACACACACACACACACACAGCCAGTCTTGTCTGGTCCAACTCTCAAGTTACAGGTTTACTCGGCAAGTCTAAATAATATTCAAAATGATAAATGGCACCCCAAGCCCAGCATATACCATCAATCTTTTTTTAAGGAACATCCATCTTCAATAACGTACGTTTGAATCATGTGAAGCCAGGAGCCCTGAGACTCATTTATCCCACCCCTCACATGCGGGGCCTTGCTTGAATGATACCTGTCAACTCTTTCCTCACTCCGGACTAAAGGGAAGCAAAGGGGAGGGGGGGAGGAGGGGATATGGGCATCGGAGGCTGAGGAGTGTGGCTCGGCAGAATGTATAAAGGCATACGGCATCTTTGGTACCGCGGCCAATCCTGTACCCTCATACCACACCATACTGAAGACAGCCATATACAGGGCAGGCTGTAGCCTCCCTCTCCGCCTCTACTCTCTCCACCCCTCTCCCTCTCACCAAATCTGCAGAGCTCTGAGAGCAAGCCACACTGTACTGTACTGGAGGAGGAGGAGGAGGGGATAACTGGGCTTCCCTCCCTTTGCTGTTGTCTGGCCAGGGCCCATATGATAAATGACATATGTCATTCTGTCAGGAGGAAAGGGTGGGTCAGTGATGTATGAGCCCGCTGAAAAGGAAATCGACTGTTTGGCATGGCGAGGATCTTCTCCACCAGGATTTAGTTTCAGAACTCTGAAATGAATTCTCCGACGTTTCAAGTGCATACTTAGGGCAGGCTGCTGGGAGGCCTGGGGAAATCGCACTTTACCCTCCCCCTGTCCTTCCGATGGCGCACACACACACATACACACATACACACACACACACACACACACACACACACACACACACACACACACACACACACACACGCATAGGTACATGCACACTACACCAATCCCACTACCAGATACCTGGAAAAGGCCATGTGCATGTCAGCATCCTCAGCAGTCACACACTGGGGGTTATTAAAAATACGATTTAGGGGGGGGAAAAAAGGGAATGAAATGGAGGGCAGGGAGGTTAGTCTTTTTATTTATTTATTTTTTAATGGCAAAGGGCTGACACAAAAGCAAGATAAAAATTAGCATGTTTGAAGTAATCGGCCCGCAGCTTGACATCTGCATAGTAAATTTTAAAGGAAAAAAATGTGTCAGACAGCCATGCGCCGATGCGCCCTCCCCCCTCCCCCTTTCATTAGCTCACTGCTAGGGTGGTACCGCTCAACCTCATTACAGCAGGAGGATTTATGGAGCTGAACCCAATGGCAAAGAAAAGGCATCTGTCAATAATTGTAGGAAGCTGCACTCACAGCTTTGAAATCTCATTAAGTATGCAGTTATCAGGCATAAAGATCAAAAACATTACTCAACTCCGACAGAATCTTATGGGGGAACATTAATTAGCAACAGGCCTACAGTACAAAAAGAGAGAGAGAGAGAGAAAGAGAGACAGAGAGAGAGGGGGGAAAAAAAAAAGACTTCCTCTCACACCTGCCCAAACCCACAAACCTAAAGCAACACACCCCCTCCCGCCCGAGAAAAATAATTCCCGGCATCTGAGACTGATCAAGAACATGAAACGAGACAGACAGACACACACACACACACACACACACACACACACACACACACACTCACAGAAAGGGGGACAGGGAGGGCAGGGGTGGGTGGCGGGCAGCGGGGGCGGGTAGAGGAAGGCGGGGCGACTGGTTGAGAAAGGCCTGGCTGTGAAGACAGAAAGGGAAGGAGCTGTCAAACGTGAGGGGGATGTCAGCGCCCGCCCTGATTACAGGGGCCTATGCAGTTCACAGACCTTTTATCATTCTACCCATCAAAACCAGCCTAAGAGTCAAAGTCTGCAGCGCGGGGTTACAGGTCTGCTGCCCAGCCTGAGCCCTGACTCGAGACCTGTCCCTTTAGGTGGAGGCCAACCTGCAACCTGCGAGGCAGGACACCTACCTGCCCAAGGCCTGCTTTCCTGGGAATTGGTCTGAAGCCAGGTACCAAAGCCAACAAGATCCTTATAGGAGCCCTGGACACAGCTAGGGCATCTATATTACCAGCACACACCTTTTTCATCTTCCTAGGGGGGCACTGAAATCTTCTCTCTCTCTCTCTCTCTCTCTCTCTCTCTCTCTCTCTCTCTCTCTCTCTCTCTCTCTCTCACACACACACACACACACACACACACACCACACACACCTTTGCTTATTTTTGTGTGTGATCATTTGAAGCACATGAAAGTCAGGCATGGTCATCCTAGCATACAGGAAGCTGCAACAGCCTGGGCTATTACATAGCAAGACACCATCTCAAAAACTCACAAATAAATAAATAAATAAATGGAAATCTCACAAAAACTGTTGTCAAGTTTACCCTGGGTCATGAGGCTTTAAAAGATTCTCTGTACCAAGGATGGGGGATGGTGGCTACAATTGAGCATCCAAAAGATCAACAAGCTGCTTTGAAAAAAAAAAAAAAAGTTAAATTAAACAGTATGTTTCCTGGTCCTGCTAGATTGCCCACCACTTGCAAGCTGCATTGGGAGAGAATAATTTATCCACATTAAGAATTTCCCCATGATCCTTTACCCCCCAGGATCTCAGGCAAACTTCTATGTCCAGTGAAAGGGATGGATCATTCTGGGCACATTGAACCTAGGAGGATGGGAGGCGAGTGGTTCCAGTACAAGAGGCAATATTAGCCTTGGCATATCAACAGTCTCACACACATGTACTCATGCACACACTCTCTCACACACACATAAACACGAGTCCATGAAACATATAAAATAAGGTTAATGAAGTAAATATGCTGCATTTTATTTTCCTTATTCTATTATTATTAAAAAATTATCTTTTCCACTTACCATAAGCACATGCATTATCTCCCTCAGATCCTCCCCTCCCTCTGTCTCCTACACACACACACACACACACACACACACACACACACACACAGAGAGAGAGAGAGAGAGAGAGAGAGAGAGAGAGAGAGAGAGAGAGAGGGTTTCCCCTAATTCTACACCTGGAGAAAACCCAGAGATCTCCCTCTTGTGCCATTCTATGGTGTCATGACCACTTACTTCTAAAGCCTTTACCTCTCTCCTCCACACAGACAAAACCTTCTCTTAATTAGCCACATCTTCAAGGAAACTGGCATTAAGATCCCTAGGCAACAGGCTTGGAGATTCCTCCAAGCTAAGGAGCCATCCTTCGGAATCCCAATGAACTTGGCTCGAACCAGTTGTCACCTATGACCCAAAATAGTTAGCAACACTTGTGTTTAAGCTAGACTCTGGAAGAAGAGATGTTAGCGTTCGTTACAATAAGGTGTTTATATTTTTTGCATGCTACAACATTACCTTTATTATGTGTAACATCAAAATGATTATAGCAATTAAATCTAACAGAATTAATTACATCATTCCAGGATACATAATGCATTAGAGGTAAGCCAAAGAAAGAAAACATCTTGATTGTAGTAACTATTGTTGGCTAGGCTTTCTCCAGCAGCAATGCCAATCCAATGGCAGTTTGCAGGGCCCTGGAAGCTGAGAGGTTTCGGAGGAAATCAGGCTATTTTCTTAAAATGAAGTGACACTTTTGCTTAATAATATGTTGGTGCTAGGGGACATATAAAATCGATTTAATATTTTTTAAGTGTAAATCTTTAAAAGGTGCTGGTTCATTCACCCAACAAAGAAAAAAGCACATGGGTGAAAGACTTACAAGTCTTTACGTATGCAAAATAAATGCACTCAAGGCTTCATTAATATTAATTTAAATTCAAAACCCATTTACATTAAATTGTTCATTAAAAATTGCCTATTTTATGCAACATGCATTTCTCAAAGAACTCAGAGGAAACTGAATATATAGGGATAAATTTAATGATGGGGACAGAATATCAAAAGTAAATGAATGTGAGTCATCGCATGTAAAGCCCTTTACTCTCCATTAAGGAAGGGTTTTCCAATTTGGGAAATGAGCAAGGATTTGGAGTATTTTTCTACTACCTTAGACTTATGAAGAAGACATCCTGGTTTATCATGAACGAGGAAGAAGTGTGTGTGTGTGTGTGTGTGTGTGTGTGTGTGTGTGTGTGGTGTGTGTGTGTGTGTGTGTGTGTGTAAGAGAGACAGAGAAAGAGATAAGGGAAAGAGGCCAGCCAATCCAGCCTGCTTTGAGCCTCGGGTTTCCAAATACACGGAGTGTTGAGCTTATGTTTTTAAGAAGGTACCTTAGTAAGCATTTCCCACTAGCCATCTCCATAGAAAACCGATCCTTCCCCTCCCCTCTGTCTTCTGTTCTGTGAGGGTCTTTATTGTCATAGTCAGGAGACCAAGAAGGTACTATAAGGAGAGGGTGAGTTCCTTGCTGGGCCCCTCCCTCCTCAAGAAAATCTGAACTTCCCCTGTTTCCCCAACAGCTGTTCTAGATGAAGAAAGCACAGTTATAATTAATAACGTGTGTCCTGACAGTATGGATTACTAATTTATCATTAAGCCCAAATAAATTTAAATTATGCTCTAAGAACCACACCTTTGCATATCTGAGAAAAGTGGAGAAATTGTCAGAAAGTCCAACCTATACAACTTATAGTGAAATGCCCTTTTTAATGCTCAGGACTTCTCTTGGGCTATTTGGGTTGGAACAGTGGGAAAATTTACAGAACTGAAGCTAATTAAACCCAAAGAGTCTAAATGCTGATCAAGCCAAGTGTATTGTGCTAGAAATGTCTTTTTTAAAATGGGGCTTATAAAATATTCAATATTTGGTCAAGGACACTATGTAACTCTCCCAATAATGATTCCTAAATCTAGAGTCTGTCAGTCATTCAGGCAAGTGGCCTTAAGCCGGCCATTTCTGCTGCTGTCTTCTCAAAGATTATTTCCAAGAATGCACTGCCTTACTCTAATCACAAACAGCAACCTGAATTCTCTAAGTCCACACTGAATGTAAATTTTTATATGCGCTGAAAAAAATTAAGGAAAGCTCCAAAGTCCATCCATTTCTTACAATTCAGGTTAAAAAAAAAAATCCAGAAAGAGAGGGAAAAAATATTCATAGTCATTGTTTAGTAGGATTTAAAAATTAATTGAATAACTGCAAATACTGGAAAGTAGAATTAATCTGTCTGGTTTTTTTTTTTTTTTTTTTTTTAAGGCTTACAGACATTTAAATTCGTGTATCAGGACACTTTATCAACCTAACATAAAATTGTCATCTTATCTTATTATATGACTATTTTATGCATGTGTCAAAGAATTTAAAAATGACTGCCTGTCTATTGAGTCTAATTACAAGTGCACATTTTCTGCCTGGATGTTCAAGCCTACACCATTGTTACCAAATAAAATATATTGTATTCACCTTTCATTTTTACCTTCAGACACAGAAACCACCATTTAGAATGTAAGTAAAGCATGGGCATGTACCAGGAGCATCTCGCAGGATCCCTGGTTTGGCCTGGCCTCCCTGCACTGGGTATGTGGTTAAGGGTAGAGGTGTCCCCCCCCCCAACCCCCAAGGGCCAGCAGCCTCAGCAGACCAGATAGGTACAGAAAGACACAGAAAGGTAGACACAGACCACCCCACATTTAACTTTTTAACTACAAGGCCTAGATGAATGGTTTGTTCAGTGGCTGGTAGGAATGGAAACTGGGTCTGCAGGGAACCCCTCACGAGGTTGCAACTCAAGTGTCTGATGGGCTTAAAGGAGGCTGTGTCATCAGGACATGGGACACTTGCCAGTTCCTTGCTCTTCTTCACGTCTGTGTATTGCAGCCTGGCCAGACCTCACTCTGCAGCCCACAAGTAAAAGAGAAAGTATGGGAGAAAAGAACGGGTCCACACACTTAACATGATCCTTCTCCTGGCAGAAGCGTCTGGACCGAAATACAGGTTTACATCCTACAAACTCACCTGGATTTCACAGCATTCTCCCAAAGCCCTGAACACAGCCACCCTCCATCACTTCACTAAGCAATCTTTAGTAAAGAAGAGACGAAACACAGAGTTTTGAGGCAATGTGGAGAATAACTGCTGTTCTGTCAGCTACTTACACCCTCACTCACATTTTCAGGAGCACGGTCAAGGCAAACCCAAAATGACAACCATCTCTGTTCACAATCAAGGGTTGCCCTGGAGTGTCCTAAAGCCCTCCATGACAGTTGTCAGGATCACAGAGTGGAGGCACAGACTCCTAGTTCAGGAAGGTTCTCTCGGCTTCCCAGGTAGAGGCCCACAGGAATATTCCTTGACTTGTGTGTTTCTTTCATTGACATGATTTTTCTTCCCCCCCCCCTTTTTAATGTATATAATTCCCTTGGTTTTAAAGGAAATGGGGGAGAGGCATAGGCCAGCCATAGCCAGTTCTATGCCACCTCACCCTAGAGAAGACTGCCTGTCCAAGGGAAAAATATACGTGGCAGGTCTGGGAGGAAATAAATTCCCAAGGCAGATGCGGGCATGTCGTCCTGAGTGCTCAGGGCTTCCAAGGAAAAAAGCAAAAGCTGCTGTCAGGAGCTGCCCTGAGTATGAAGCAGCTTGATGAAGGTGTCACCCACACACCACCAGGTGGGCCACCTCTTAGGTGGGCTACTTCTCAGACATGTGCACGTCCGCTGGCAATACCAAAAACATTCTGCCCATCCCAGGGAAACACCAGCTGATCCCAGTCTCTTTCACAAAAGTCAGGAAGCCTGATGATTGAGCCTCACAATGCTACCCGCCTAAGAACTCCACAGAAAAATAATCCTTGGTAAGAAAAAAATCCAAAGTTGAAAGTCACTGATGAACTGTTGCTCACTGAAGATTTTTTGAGCCGAACAGAGTTCTTCTGTGATATATCCTCCAGAAAACGTACATGCGTGGATAAAATATAACATACTCTTAAGGACTGCTCTAATTCAGCACTGCTATTTTCTGAAAATACTTGTTTAGAAACAAGCACTATGGCTGAGAGGGGGTCCTATTTTAAGCAAGGAATAATGGCTATTTTGCTTAAAGAACACTAACCCAGCTTCTATGGGCAACAGCAATCTTTCCAATACAAATGTCTGGCCCTTTCATAGTACATGCTCCAAGGAAGGAAATTCCTGCCCAGATTTCTGTCCAGCAGGTGAAGAAATTCCTCTTTCTTTTATATTCTCCCTCTCTTGAAAAAAAGAAAAAAAGACTCTAAATCACGCATAATTTCTATTTTCAAAATCTAAATTGCAGAAATCCATCTTTTCAGGGATTCTTAGAGCCTGCTTCGGCCTCTTCTAAGAGCTCTGTTACATTTGGCCTAGATAGAAAGCCTTCGTGCACCTGTGTGCTTGTCTGCAAGCTCTCCCCAGCTCTGGGCCCTTTGTGGTTGTTATTCTACCCGAGACCATTAAAAGGGCCCTAATTCCTATGACATGATTATCCAGGTACCAAAGCCCATTTGTCACCTGCAGCAGAAAATTGAGTTAATGCACAACTAAAGGCAGCCAGGACTGTGTAATATCAACTTGATTACATCAAACTCGCTGCAAACCTAATTCTGCTCCATGACACTGCGTCAAGCCTGTCATCTCCAATCATTAAAGCTGTCAGGAATCCATCAGGTTTACAGCTAATTAGGTGAGCACTAATGAAGCTGGCAAAACAACTTTCTTTTTTTTATGGCTGAGCGGACCTTTCAGTTTTGGGGTTGGGGTGGGGGGGGTGGACTCTCCAGTATTCTCAAGGTTGCCGTGGACAGGATTTCCAGTCACCAGTCAGCAGACGTCTTTCTGTCTCCCACTGTCAATCAGTACAAAGCAATCGATTTGTCATCTCTCCCAGTATGCCCCAAAAGCAGCTGTGGGAACTAAAAAAAAAAAAGAAAGAAAGAAAGAAAAAAAGAAAGAAAGAAAGAAAGAAAAAGAGAGAAGTTCCCAGTCCATCCATCCAACAAGGAAACACAACAAAACAGCACCTCACACAGCTTGCTTACTGGCCTGTGCGGACTTAGGAGCAGCCTAAATGTAGAAGGGTTTTGTGTGGGGCTTGTCATTCTGCACCCCCTCCTCCACGCGTCCATTAGGCAGAGGCATTCTGATAAAGTAAATCCAAAACCAGGGTCTTAGAATGAAAGCACTCATTCTGCCAACTTCTGATTGACCATTAAGCTATTGATGAATGTGCCTGTCAGGAGAGAGACAATTAAATCAAATATGAAACAAAGTCGTTTTGACGGGTCATTTTGATAGAGCAAAGCCATTCATTCTTCGTCTCCCATTAGTCCTGCAGTCAGGTTTTTATATAATGAATTTTCCTTAACTGACCTGAGATTTCCTGGCTGGCTCAAAAGTGCAAAAAGATTGGTGAACAGGTTGCTCTAAAAGAAATAAATAAAAAACCGAACCGAACAGCATGTGTGAGAAACTTGTTATAAGAGCAGGGTGGGACAGTAAAGATAAACTGCAGAGTTCAAAACCAAATGTAACCAAGATGCAACCACATATGTTTCATTGGATGGAGGCACAGATACCTTAAAAAATGTGTACCCGAAAAGGAAAGAAAAAAATATCGCAGACTGGAAGAAGCCCAAGACATTCCTACTACCCAACTTTGTAAAGGGTGCCTCCAAAGTTTTCGAGTTTATTTTGGGTAGATAAGCTCACTGCTAAAGCCTGGAATTTAAAGGAGGAGGTGGGATGAGCAGGCAGCATCAGTGAGTGAGGAGGTGAGCTCTCCCTTAGGATCTTCAAACTTTCTAAATTTGGGTAACACTGTGTACAGAGGAAAACAGGAGTCCATTCTATGCACCACACCGAGTTGAATCCCTCCTAAGCTTTCTTCACAACACTGACAGGCCAATACACTTCTGGGAGAACTATCTTATGGTTCCTTCTCTGTGACCCGCTTAAAGAGACTGCAGGCCAGAGTGTAGCTGAGGTGCAAGCCACATTGATCTGATGGCCATCACCACCAACAGCAGCCTGGGTACCACCATCACCAGCCTGGACACCACCAGCAAGCAGAACATTACCTGGGTGACCCTTCTCTCAGTCCTACCCTCTTCTATCAAAAGATAAGTGTAAGGAAAGAAGATTAAAGAGAAGGACTTCTAAGTAACCTCCCCCTTTCAGGCAGCATCTGAGCCTCTGCACGTCTGAGTGTTATTCATATCAAAATACATCACGTCCATATGTGGTCCTCTCTCGGCAAGCTGCCCCAAATCCCTGAAGTTGCACTGACAGGGCCCTCCTGACGTCACGGAGCTTGGCCTCACTATTGCAAGTGATTTATTGATGTTTATTGGGAATGAATAGATCAAAGGCACAGGCATGACGGGCGATCAATCAGTCATCAAATCAAGGGTGGCAACCGGCCAGAAACCCTTCTTCCAGCAAACGTGCCCCCAACCGACATTATTGCAAAATAATGTTATGTGTGTGGGTTTTGTTTTGTTTTCAATGATTCTCTTACCCAGAAAAAAAAAAAAAAAATCAGCTCAGTCCTAACAGGAGTTGACGTTCCCAGCGGAAAAGGGGGGGGGGGGTGAGTACTCAGATATGTCCCAGAACTAAGTGCTAGAAGAAGGTAGGGAACAGCAGCGGAAAGAGAGGGAGGGGGTAAGAAGACATTCACGAGTGGAGGAAATGTCAGCATTCAACACTGACCTGACAGTCATCTGACAATACCCAGACCCTGTGCGCTCTGGTTTCCACCGCTGTACCCGGTTTGGGCCCAATAAATGAAGAATCAATCGAATTAGCAGTAAGGTGGCCAGAGGGATCGGCTAGCTCACTTGCTCGCTAGCTTTCGTCCGGGTAGGCACTGGGTAGTACCCAGGACAACACGGAAGGTGTCCCAGAAAACTCAGGTGACCCCGCCCGCCCCCCACCGAAAGACAGGGGTTGGAGAGCACCTTTTCTGCTGCAGCGGAGGTGGGAACCTAGCCTGGCTCCATCGACCCGGGGAGGATGTGCGAGCGGGTCGAGCGGAGAGCTTAGCGGGGCAACCGGGGGGCGCGCGCACCCAGGCGAGAAAGCCGCGAGCCAACCGGGCTCCCGGAGTTACTCTGCGCCCGCGGAGAGAGAGGGAGAGAAAGAGGCTAGGAGTGCGGCGAGCAGCACGGGGGCACGCAGCCCGGAGGCCCGGCGCGAGCAGAGGAAGAGGAGGAGGACTGGAGGAGGAAAGGGAAGCCGCTCGTACCTGCTGCGCGCCGGGGCGCCTGCTGCTTCCTCCTCGGCATGATGCTTCTCCCGCGACTGCCGCCGCCGCCGCTGCCGGGCTGAGCCGAGGGAGGGAGGGGCAGCGAGGGGGGGGGCGAGGCGGGCCTGCTCGCAGCCTCCCCCCCGGAGAGAGGCCGCCCGCAGGATGCTGCTGCGCCCCGGCTCTCCGCGTCCCCCCCTCGCTGCGCTCCGCCGCGATCCCCGAACGTGCGGAGGGAAGGAGGGCGGGCTAGGGAGGCGCGAGGAAGGAGGAGCGCGGAGGGGGGGGGGGGGGTAGGAGGAGGCAGAGGAGGAGGAGGAGGACCACGCTGCCCGCGGAATGGGAAGTTTGACAAATCGCTCCAGAGGCCCGAGGAAGAGGGGGCGGGGAGGAGCGGTCGCCCTGCCCCCCCCCGCCCCGTCCCTAGACGAGGTGCGCGGGGTTCGGGGCTGGGGGGCGGGGAGAGAGGGAGGAGAAGGCGGGCAGAGGGATGAGAGGAGGAGCCCTGGAGCGACCCCGGCCGGTCCTGCCCCGCTTCCCGCCCCCGGGCAGGGAGGTCAAGGCATCCGGGGGTGGAGGTGTTGGGGGGGGGGGGGAGAACGCAGCCGCCGCTGCGGCCCGGGGCTCAGCGGTCCAGTCTTCTGCCCACGGCGCGGCTGGAGCGGCGGCGTCGGCAACAGGCAAGCTTAAAGGAAAAGGAGATGATCGTGTCACTCGCCTGCCCGCGGGGGCGCCCCCAGCCCCGTCCCCGACGCCTACCTAGGACCCCCGCCCAAGTCCAGCCACCCAGAGCCGGCCCTCAGCCTCCGCCCCGAGCGCTCACGCAGGGGCGCGGGGCCCGCCCAGCCAAGCCCGTCCCGGGAGTCCGCAGCCCCCGCCCATCCCTCCCCATCCCGGGCCGCTCCCGGCTGCCCCTCCCGGCCCGCACTCCTCTCCACCCGCGCGGCGTGCAAAGCCTCAGAGTGCTCCCCAGCTCAGGATGGTACCCCTACAAAGATCCCAGGGCCCCCGGGCGCACCAGGGACAGGAGGCACAAGCTATCTTGGGTGTGGGCCCTGGGGCTCTTCTCCTGGGACCCACCGTGGCTACCTTCCTCTGTTTTTTTCCCCTTAGGCAAACTTTCCCAGGCGTGCTTCGGGGGGTCAGCATGGGAGGGGGCACCTCCAAGTTTCCTTTACTGACTTTGGGACGATCACAGTCTCAACACCCCACGTCTTGCCCCCTTGTGCTCCTAGCCGCGCCCCCCACCCATGGCGACGGTGGGTCCCAAGGCGGACGGGGGCGGCAGAAGAAACTCGGATTCCCCTACCCATCCCCCGCCCTGGTGAGCCCTGGACAGGGGTGCGCCCCAGCCGCGCCCAGTTTAGGGGCAGTTCTGGACGAAGGGGGTTGATTATTGATTGGGTGATTGGGGTTGCATAGGCTCCAGGAGGACCCGGCCAGTGTGCCCAGGGAAGGAAGCATCTGGCGAGGTTGCGTTGGCGACAGGGCAAGGAAGGCTCACTTACTCTGGTGGTGAGGGCGCCGGTGGGCTGGAATTCACTCGGGCGACCCTCGGGCGGCGGCGGTGGAGCGGCAGCTAGAGCCCGAGCGGCGCGGGCGGCGGCGCATCGATGCGCTGCGGGCTCGATTGCGTCTCCCTGGGCCGGCTCTTAGGCCGAGAATGGGGCTGCGGCGGCACAGCGGACTCCGTGCGCTGCTGGGCGGTGGTGGCTAGGGTGGCCTCTGGGCTCCCAGCTTCCCGGAGCTGCACTGTGTCTGCGCGCACAGGCTGGGGCCCTGGCACCCATGTGAGCCCCGAGGCCCACAGTCCACCCAAGGGCCCGCACGCGCCCTGAGCCCCAGGACTAGCCGCCTGGGCACGCTGGAAGCTGCAAACCCTGGCTTTTCTTCTTTGCTTTCTTTCTTCTTCTATTTCTTCTTCTTCTTCTTCTTCTTCTTCTTCTTCTTCTTCTTCTTCTTCTTCTTCTTCTTCTTCTTCTTCTTCTTCTTCTTCTCCTTTTCCTCCTTTCTTATTATTTTAAACTTATTCTTCTCTTCCCTCTTCTTCAGCCTTGCCTCTTTTTCATGCTTTCTTGTGGTTGCTTTTTCAAGTTTTGAAAGTTCACGGCGTGCTTTCTTTCTCTTGTAGACCTGGAGACCAAGATCTCTCCCTACCGGTAAGATCAAAAGTCTCCACTAGCCCCTGGCCGGCGGGCTTGGGCAGGGTCCAGACGACAGCCTGAATGCAGATGTGCGGCTGCTGTCCTGGGCTATAAAGCCTGCCTCAGCGCCTAGGCGCTGGAGCTCTCTAAGTTAACCCGGTGCGTGATCCCGGGTGGAGCCAAGAGCCCGAGGCTGGTTAAGGCCGGGCTCCCGGGGCAGCCTGTGTGTGTGTGTGGGGGGGGTACTCGTGGGTGGGTATACCCGGGGCGCTTGATGCTTGTGGCCTCCGAGGCCGAAGCGGTGTCTCCTCCACGCCTGGGAGACGCGGCCCCAGGGTGCGTAACGCTTCTTGTGAGCAGGGATCGGTGAGTCGCCTGCCCAAGCCGTTGGCCTCAAGGTTCAGGTGGCCACGGGGCCCCTCCGGCCTGGAAGAGGGTCGTTGCCACTGGAGGTTAAACCCCGAAGGTCCCCAGCTCTCGTTCCAGGCCCGGAGCACTCATTTAAGCAAGCCGGCGGCCGACAAGCTTACAGTCATTGGCAACACGCACCGGCAGTTCACCCAAAGGATGCTTCCCTCTCCCTTCCCTTCCCTATGCTGCTCTCTAAACCTTCGTTCCCTCCCCGCGCATCCCCTCCCCGTGCCGTGGCCTAAGGGCCGGTCCCCTTGTTGCCTGCCGGCACCCCTGCCCGCCAGTTTTAGCCCTCCCTGCTCAGGCACTGGCGCGCTGTGTGATCCGCCCTAACATCTGTCCGTCCAACCATTGGCGCATCCATCAGTGTCAATGGGCTGCACATTGTAGCGACAGCCTGTCACGCACAACTCGGGTTTTGCGGAGTGCACAGTGCGACCACACTGCCTTGCCCGGTGGGGCTCTCAGATTCAATCGGTTTGGCAGTGCCTGGATTCCTGATTTTTGCTGAGTTCTTTTTAGCTACATGCACCTATGCACTCTTAATTTGGGGATCTCAACACGTGCATAATTTTTCAGTTGTCATTCTAGGGATGGAACTGAGAGGAAAGTGAGCAAGGTCAGCCTGGTCCTTATATTTCACTAGGATTATCTTTTCATCTGCGGCGGGTCTGGGTGTTACTAAAAGAGAAAAGTTCTCCAAATTCGTACAAAAGAGACCCTGCAACAACCTGAATGTGAGACTTTAAGTCTCTCAACCTGGACTAGGTGCCAGGTTGGGAAGTTCACTTGAAATCTTCACTTAACAAGATTTCAGGGGGGGGCGGGGGAGGGAGAAAACTTTGCATAACCGGGGCTGACTGCTGCTTCCCAGGGCCTGACCGGGAGAAATGCGAACCGATGGAGTCTCAGTGAAAACGAAGGGTTCCATTTCCGGAGAAAGGGCGTCTGGGTGGCAGTGAGTCTGTAATTTACTTATCATTACAAAAAAGGGCAGGACCTTGAGAAATCAACGCTTGCAGATAGTTCCTAGCTCCCTGGGCTACGTTTTCGAGTCCTCCCTATTGTACATCTTTGCTTCCCGCTGCTTCTGCAACTACCTAGATGGTAAACACACACACAGGTCCCTGATGTGTCTGGCCCTCCCCAAGGCCTTCTGTTTGCTCTGAGAACCCCAGGGGAAGGGTACGTGCAGCTTCCCTATGACATCTGAATGAAGTCTACCCGGCATTTGACCTGACTTTATTATTGTTGTAAATATCTCTGCTGACTGTCCTGCCGGCAAACAACCCTTTCGGCAGTTCATATCGCGGTTAGGGAATTTCGAGGGGGAAAAGAACCGCGTTCAGGCGAGCACCAAGGTTTGCTGGGTTCTGGAAAAGGCCAGGAAGGGTTGCGTAGGCACACTCTGGAAAGTAGCCTGTGCTGCAAAACGTAGGCTCCACACACAGCAGTCCAGCTGTTTTTACACTCTCCTAGAGGGCGGAAAAGCCGGCGCATGGTGGAGGAGATAGAATTCTGTAAAGGATTCACTCCACTCTTCATAGAAACTCGGTTGGTCATCTTTTAAAAGCAACATCAGGCTTTCAGCCTTCCTGCAAGTATCTAGGAACTTCTGGTGCACTTTGAATTGTGCTGGGCTGTAAATATCTAAGTCAGATACTTCTGCCTCGGGGTGCCGCATTTCCAGGAATAATTTTTAAGCCCCTGAAATAGAAGAAGGGAGAAAGAATTGAAGGAAGTGAACCAGCTCACCTAAACACCCAGTGGCAAAAGCCCATAGCTGAAACTGTGTGCTAGCATCCTTGGTCAGGAGATTCAGCTCGAAATTTGGTGCTCATATTATTAGCCCTTCACATTCCCTGAAGCCAAGAAGGCAATCCTGACCACCAAGACTACTTCTCAGACTCCACTTGGTGGAAAGCGGGTGACCCACTGTCTCCAGATGAGGAACAATGGGCAGAAGCCTTCCAAAAAGCCTTGTCTAGGTCAAGGTTAGACAATTTTGAGCTCTGAATTTCTGCTCATGGGATCTTTTTTCCCATAGATTTCACCCACCTTGGCTAGGCTGAGCTTCTTGAGGGTAGGGTATTATAAATTACAGGTGTGGCTCAAAACTGGTATTTGAAGGAGCAAGGGGCTAACCCCCAGCACAATATACTATTTACAATTATAATCATGGAATGTAGTAGCTTGGTCACTAACTGGAGACTGCCAAGTTTGTGTTCCAAGTAGCCACTGAGGACTGTCAGTGACAGCCTCCTTGCTCCAATGAAGGCTAGGGTGTGTCTTCAGTTGAGTGCCCACCAAGAGGAAGGGTGTCATAAACACTACCATTCCAGGACAAGGAGCTAGGGTTAGTTGGTGTCCCTGGACACCCAGGGCCTATACTCTGACCCCAGAAGGGGGTACCTGGTGGGCCCATGAAAATGTCACCTTGAAAGACAATGACTTTGGAAGCTGTTGGTGATGGCATGAACCTTTGGCATCAACCCAAGGGAGGGGTGGGCCTTGGGGGAGGCCCAGCACTAACTCTTCTGTAGCCTGAAGCTGTTGGGAAGCCTCATGCTTTTTCCCTCACTTTTCTGGGATGGGCAGTGATTAGGCAGTGCTATGCTTCCAGAGAGTTCTACTACTGCAAACCTCAGCCTGGAACTGAGCTTTAGCTTCTGCTAAAGCTGGAGGTTAGGGCCTGAGCCAGGCCCTCAGCTGTCCGTAAATTGTTTGCTAAAGGTACTTTCACACAGCGGTGAAGTTTGTTTCTCTTTTTCCGGTAGCTTTGTTTTAAGAAACCAGATGTTTTGCCTGTGAATTCTCCCAAAAACTTTTACAGTGTGGACATGAAATAAACCTTTGAAAATTGGGGCAGTATATTAATGCCACTTCTCTGGGACTTCTGGAGAGCTTTGTCAGATGCACTGGGGAGGGGGGGAATCTTAGAAGGAAAATAAGAGAATGGTTTTATGCAAGATCAAGAATTAGTTTGGGAAGAATGAAGCAGATCCAGATTCAACACTGGTAAACACTGTGCTCATATATGCAGGCACACACCCACCTCCTCAGGGTATGGTGTCTAGCTTGCAAATTTGTCTGGGACAAGAAAGTAAAGGTTCATCTTTGCCTACATGACCAATGCAAGTCTGCAGGTTTCCAGCTGAGTTCCTTCACTTGAAAGCAAAGAGACTGAAGGCTGGTAAACTTTCTGCTCCTGGAGTCCTGACGCTGGTGGTCAGTCCGGATGCAGATGCCATTGGGGCAGGTTGGAAGCTAGCTGACTGAAGTAGGGAGGACCTGGTTACAAATCCCAGGGCTGCAGCCTCCTCACCTCAAGAGAACTGGTGCCTGCTGGTTCTCCCTTCTAACTACTTCATCTCCACTCCCCATCCTAGATTCCCAGGCAGTTCGCACCACCTTTAAAGCAAAGCCAAACAAAATCTAAACCTAACTTAGCCGAGAGACCGAAAGTGAATGATTAGGGTGGGATAGGGTCTGGGTATGTGATGGGCAGTCTAGTTCCCTACTGTGCCAGGGTGGGGGTGGGGAGGCAATATTTTCACTCTCCTCCCCTCCCCACAACCCTTCCTGCATACTCATTTGCATTTACAAAAACCTCCATTTTCTTCCGAAATGCTTTTTCATTCGTTTAGCAAAGTTTCAGAAAACTTTCTGGAGACCGAAGATAGGAAAACAGAAAGTCTTTGTATTTCCATCTTAAGAGGAAAGGACCGCATTGCGCCCATTTGAAGAGCACTGTTACCAGTGAAATGCCCGTTGGACAGGTCCCTTCGGTGGGCTTACATTCTAAGGGGGTGTTTCCTCGAATCTCTCCTACATCATTGCAAGTTCCCTCTCCCACTCCACTGAGTGAAATAGATTCATTGAAACTACTTGGACATTTCAGAAACAAACAAAACCTATGTTTAAGATAGCCATCGCCAGCCACAGTGAGACTCGCTCCTGGCCAGGAGTGGGTAGCTCTTTGCTGTTAGGGATGCATGCGGGGATGTCCACCTGCTCCGCATGGCATCGAGAGCTCTCGGATGCTGGTGATTTGGTACTGGTCTAAACCCCGGGCTCTTCGAATAAATGAGAAAGGTCCCAACAGTCAAAACAGCCGGTCATCGAGAACCAAACAACCCACCTTTCTTACCATATGATCTCATTAACTGGCTAGGGAATTTGTCAGACCACTAGGAATCTCGTTCCCTTTCTCTTTAGCGCTTCTCTTTTATGTCTAATTCTTGATGTTGTTTGACTATCCCCACCTCCCAAACGGGAGAGAGCAAATATAGCATTGAATAGGGTGGGTCAGGTAAAGAGGAACCAGAAGCTGTATTTTTTTAATGCCTTGAAACTTGATAAATATCACTTGTATTTGGACGATAGGGGGCCAGAGGGTCAGATTATGTAATATTCAAGTGGTGACTGGCCCCAGGGGCTCTTCTGTCTCGAAGACCCGGAGATCTATGAACGCCCCGCACAGAAGCCCTTCCTAAATTTTGTCTTCGCCGTTTTCTGTCTGTCTTTTGTTTTCCTCCACCTTCCCCCTTTGCTGTTTTTCTGTTCTGTTCTTTCTTTCCCGGACCGTCGTAAGAATTCTCAGGTGATTCATTTAGGATCTATGAGTTTTCCTCCCCAAGTCAAAGCTGAACTATCACCACCCAGTGCGCCAGTTCTGAGGGAACTAACCAGTTTGTGGGGTTTGTGGCATTGGGGGTAGGGCGTTGGGGACTAGAGGAAGGTAAGACACTGGTCGACACCTGGTATAAAATAAAAGAACATGTTAAGAAGTTTCGAAGCTGCCAATAAAACCCTTTAAGTGGCTTGTGATGCAGTGCCTGGAGTTGCTGGGATGGCATTGGTAAATGACTCTAATGCCCAAAGAAAAACATTACAAATGCCGCTGTCTGCGCCACCAATCGGGCGCCGCTCTCCCGCGCGGGCGGTGGCTCCTCTCTGGCGCGCTGGGCACCCGCATTTGCATGATAAATTGACCAGACTGGCGGCAGCCAATGAAATATTCAAATTAGGCGCTCGGGGATGGGAGTATGGTGAGGTCCCTGGGGCTCCCCCTTTGAGCAGGCAGTGGGAAGCTGGCCTTGCCACCTCTCCTTTAGCGCCCTCCAGAGGCGGGACAAAGCGTGGCCCTTCTGGGATAGGAGGGTGGGCGGGACTGGGTGAAGGGAAATGGCACTTCAGGTGCTCTTGGGCACAGAAAGGTTTTTGTGTTAGCCTAGTGGATTAGGAATGCCATAAAACCTCCATCTATCCTACACTTAAATCAGTAGGATTACAGAAGCAGGTAGTGACGCGCAAAGAATAGATAGAAGCCGACTCCCCCCGTTCCCCCCTCCCCCATGGTTTTCTAATAGTTTGTTTGCTGTGTTGGCCTTTGACCCATCTCAAACCATCGCAGAATTCCCAATATCAAAATTTTGGAGCAGACAGGTCTAATCAACCGTGAGGAGTCAGGTAGCCCAAGTTGGAGCTATGTTAAGACTCTCAGGCTTCAAGCCTGGGACTTCAACTGTGGCCCAGCTGCAGGAGCTTTGCTCCTGGAAATGGAGATGCAGGCTCCGCCTAAATGCTGGCAGGAGTCTCAGCAGGCAGAAACTACCTGGGCAGGGACACTAGGGAAAAAGCACCTAGGCTCAAAGGAAGCCCCTATGAGTGTGTACAAAGGGATATATATATATATATATATATATATATATATATATATTGCTAGCCAGCACAGAGAAGCCACGCAGGGGGATTTGCAAGAGAAGGTAAAGGGAACCAGTTTTTAAATAGGACCATCTTTGGTGGCCAAGGAGCCTTTGACTTCTCAGACACCTAGCAAGCCAGTCTTCTGGTTTGGCTCCAGCTTGGAAGACCTTTCTCTGTACATATTAGATGTACAGGAGCATCTCTTAGGCATCTTCTTACCCCATGCCAGCCTTAATTAACCTAACAGATAGTATTGTTTCTGTGCTCTGCTGTGGAGTGGTGAGCACTTTATCCCCTCTCCCACTCAGAAGTCTTAGAGATCCCCCCCACCCCAAAGTGCTTAATCCCCAGCCCTTTCCCCAGTTCACAACATCTTTAAGGGGTGATGTGAATCCCCTTTAACCACTTCACCCCTAGACTCGCAGAAGTCAGCTATCTACAGCTGTCATCCCTGGCCTAGCAGACCCTGACCAAGGCAGGATCAGTAACTGTAAGGACATTAAGCAATAAGCTTGGCTTGCTGTCTTGTAGTCTGGAATCCTAGCACCCTGAAATTTAAGATAGGAGGACTGAGAAATGGGGCTACCCTGAGCTATGGGCTATAAAGTGAAACTGTTTCGAACAAACAAAACCCAAGGAAAAATAGTAGTTACCAATACAAATCTGGAAGAGAGTTAGTTTTGATTTTGGATCACTTGGCAGGTTTTATCTGCATTTTCAAAGTATGATGTCCAACAATAGGGGACTACTACATGAGCCATTCCTGACATTTAGGGTTTTAAGGAGTCTTGGCTAAAGAGAGGAGGTTCTCCTCTTGAGCCTGGTGGAAATGAATAAGGTAAGTAGCTGATAATCAAAGGTTGATTCAAATACAAAAGGGCATTTCCTCTTACTGCTAGTTTGTGTGTTTGGGGATAGGGTTCCCACAGAGAAAGCCTGGGGGTGGGGGGGAGTATCTCTGTACCTGGTAGGCTGGGTCATTCTTGACCATGTCTCAGGAAATCTTTCTCAGTCACCCTCAGACCTCAACTGTAGGCCAGCAAAGATAAGGCTTGCCAGTAGGTCTTGATCACCCTCCAGCATTGAAGTTTGCTGTGTAACCCCTTCTACAAATGCAAAGTGGAAAATGGGAGCAAGCACAGAGGATGGCTCTTCAGCCCAGCCCTGAAACTTACCCCTCTGAACCCTTCACAATCAACAAGCCACTCAGCTCTTCTTAGAAGTCATTATCTGCACTTCTACTCACTTTCACCTATTTCTGGAAAGCAAGTGCAAGCTTTAAAATTAACAATGGGAGGCTGGGTAGGCGGTCCACAACTCACCCAGCAACAGCTCTCTCTATCTGGAGCACCTAGGGCCAAAGGATGAACCCCCTCATCAAACTGGGAGATACCCACAAATTGGGAGTTTTCAAGATCAGCCCCAGATGTGAGAGAGATACATAGACAGTGCTGGGTGCATGCATGCCATTGCCTTGCTGAAGAGCCTGGTATATACTAATCAGCCATCTCACGGTAGTGCCCCTAAAGCCAGCAAGAGAACCACAGCTGCACAGTCAGACCTCCCAGACAGACAAAAGATAAAGCATGAATGTAGATCAGGGAAAGAGAGAAAGGGAGAGTCATAGGTGAAAGGCAAGCACAAGCCTCCCTGTTTCAGGGAAGAGCGGGAGTTTGCATGGCTGATAAAAGGCTCCCTCAGACCTTTCTAGGCACTCATTACAGGAAGAGCTTTGCTAAGGATCCACGATGATATTTCTATTTTCCCCTCTTAGCAGTGAGTGGAATTTGCACCATCCAGGTCAGATGGAAAGCCGAAGCTGGGAAAATCTGACACTCTCATTGATCGGCTCTCCTCCAGAGAGAGGAGTATGACTTCCGGATTGCAATTAGGAGCCAGCCTGCTAAGGGGTTCCTCTCCTGAGCTCAGGTGCAGCACTGATCATGGATTGCAAACCCTGCCCCTCATCTCCCAAGGAGGAAGTAGCTTCATTCATGGTTCTGAACTGGAGCTCAAGATGCCCTAGCTCCTGAAGATTACCTGGCACTTTCCTCTCGTTTTTTGGTCAGGCCTTTGAGCAGCTGGCAATTTTTCCTGTGTTTTAAAAGTATTAACTTCCTTTCAAACATTCTTTAACCTTTAATGTTTTGTAACTAGATGAAAAGGTCACTTTGCTCTGAGAATGCAGCTGTCCCTTAATTATTCAGCTATAGGTGAATTCCTCCCAAATCCTTAACTTTTTTTTTTTTCTGGGTATGTGGGGGGGGGTAGTTATTAAGGATGAATCCAGGGCCTTGTACATGCTAGCAGGTGCTCTACAGCTGAGTCACTGATAAATTCTAGGCAGGTACATCCCTGCCTCTAATTCTCTCTCTCTCACACACACACACATGCAGACACACACACTCACAGACACAAGCATGAACACACACACATACATACATACATACATACATACATACATACATACATACACCCATGGAGAGGTGGCTCAGTGGTTAAAAGCACTGACCTGACTGACTGTTCCTCCAGAGGAAAGTGGGGACCTGGGTCTAGTTTCTGGCACTTATATGGCAGCTCACAACCATCTGTAACTCCAGTTCTAGAAGATTCACTGCCCTGTCTGATCTCCTTGGGAACCAGGTGCTCAAATACTGCACATACATACATGTAAGCAAAACATACATACACATGAAATTCAAAGAATTATTGCATTTGTTATATATTGTATGTGTACGTGAGTGTGTGTGCACATGTGTGTGTATGTGTGTACATGTACGTGTGTGTGTGTGTGTGTGTGTGTGTGTGTGTGTGTGTGTGTGTGTGTATGTACCATGCATATGGAGGTTAGAGGGTAACTTGTAGAAATCAGTTCTCTCCTTTTATTACGTAGTCTCTAGGACTGAACTCAGGTTCAAGCATCAACCACTGAGTCACCTCACCAGTCCCCTGTTGAGTCCCTGGTTCCTTAATGGGATTCAAATTGTGCATGCATATGTAATACAGACAAATATTTTTCCATGAAATCTGTATGTGTATGGGTGTGTATGCTTCTATTTTTATTTTTACAATTATATTTTGCACATGTGTGTTTAAGTACATTTGTATTTGAAGGTACTGTGTATTTGCATTGCATGTCTTTATATTCATATAACTTGTATGCAAGGCTAGGGTTTACATGGCTGCTTAGACTCCTTCAATATTCCTATAGAACTTCTTTATAGAAAAATAGATATAGGGTTTACTTGTTTGAGTGATAAGTTTTCCTAAGCATTTGATGGCCACCATTTATTATATGTATTCCTCACTTTTAAGAAAGATTTAGACAAATAGAGCCTCCCTCACTAGGTAGCCTAGAATGGCTTCAGGTGTGTCTATCCTTTTGATACTATAGCCCACCTTGTCATCTTCAAAGTTTATTCATGAGAGCCACATTATCAAGTTCCATAAAGGAAAATAGAAATTGAAAAACAAATCTCATAATGTTTTAAGTAAGATTACAGGTGTGATTCATTGCCCAGCTGTGATCTGTTTCAGGTCAGACACACCCTGGAGACCTAGAGATGGTCTCTTGTCCTGAGCATTGACATTACAGACATGCACCCTGTGGTGCATGAACACTCTGGGCCCTGGTACATACCCTCAGCTTCTCAGCTTCCGGAAGCTCCTCGCCTCCATTTTACCCTTCTAAACTGATGTATTCTTGCAAACAGAGGTTCAAGTGTGTTAGACTTATATTTAAAATAAAAAGGAAGGTATTAGGCTCAGATGAAGGAGCTTTTCTACGTGGAAACTACACAAAGCTCGCGTTCAGACCCTGCAGGATGTGTTTACTTGTTCAGGAAGTGCTGGGTGTGGCTTCATGAGCCTCTTTTCCTGTGAGGTTTTCAGATGAGAAATCTCCAGGCAAAGAGAGGCTGTTGGATCCTGGCACTCACCTTAAGTCTTTGTAAACTTGTATCAGAATAAATCTACTCTAAGCTATGTACTAAATCATGAAGAGCACTCTGTAAGATTAACATTCATTAAGTACAAGAGACAGAATTGATACTTAACTTAAAAGCATATACCTTTAAAAGGTCTCTGGATGCAGAAAGGCGAGGAATGGTAGCAATAAGGCTTGGAGAACCATCTTGGTGGTCTTTCCTGTAAAACACATTGTCTCAGGATTCGCCACCTAGGATGGTTTCTTGAGCATTCCTGACTGCTAGATGCTTTTCTGCATTTCTCTTGGCTCATTGCTGACTTCTTGCATGTGAAACACTGCACAAAGGCAGAGGAGCAAAGAGAATTTCTTAAACATTTTCCCCAGCACTAGAGAAACTGAAGCTGAGGCAGGAGGATTATGAGTCCAAAGGCAGCCTGACACACCGTGATTTGAGATATATATATATATATATATATATATATATGTATATACATAATGTGTATATATTATAAAAAATTATACATATATGCATATACATAATGTGTATGCATATTATATATTATAAAATTATACATATATATTATAAAATTTTCTTAATTATAAAAATTAATGAAAAAGAATATGGAGGATTATTTAGATCACATGCCAATATAGTTAAGCTAAATAAATAAGAAATAAAACTTTTTAGGAATCAGGTAGTAGTTACATAATTTAAACAGTTGAGGCAGGAGGACTGCAAATTTGAAACCAGCTTGTACTACATTGGGAAGCTCTGTCTCAGTACTAAAGGAAACAGTTTTAAAGATCTGGGAGTTGAAAATCCCAGACTCCTCCTAATTCCAGTCATCACTTCCTAGAGGGCACTGGGCCACCTCTATCCTTCTTGTCAGCTTCCACACTTAGATAAAAATGGAGTGACACTACGTGGATCATTTTGTGTTGTGTCTTTTATAAGACTCAACTATGTGGTCATATATAACTGGTTTGTTTTCAAATTTTTATGCCACAAATACATTAAAGTACATTAGGGATTTCTATTTTGTTTTCTTTTCAAGGGGCTATGATTTAAATGAAGGAAGGAAGGAAGGAGGGAGGGAGGGAGGGAGGGAGGGAGGGAAGGAAGGAAGGAAGGAAGGAAGGAAGGAAGGAAGGAAGGAAGGAAGGAAGGAAGGAAGGAAGGAAAAGTACCAGCTAGATATTGAACATGCTTGCCATCTCAGAATTCTGCAGTGGGGTGATTTTGAGTCTGGGGCTGGCCTAGACTACAGATCCTGCCTCGGAAAACGGGGAGATGCAGCCCTCTATGAGAATGCACACACTCCAGTGTGTATATGCAGCAGTGTCATTGCTGGGTTGCAGGGCTCCAGTCTCCAACGCAGCTCTCTAAAGGGGCTGTGTCTGTCTCCACTCCCACAGCAGGTTTGCACTGTCTCCTTGGTCTTCATCCTTGTCAGCGGGAGGCGTCTTTCACTGTGGTTTTTCTTCCCGGTGCTTCTGAATCTGGTGGTCATAGTTGCCATTTCTTGATGGATATATTTCTCTCTATGGTTTGTAATGAGGTTGAACACTGCTTGTTTCTATTTTGGATCATTTGGTTCTGGAGCCTGTTCAGATCCTCTTTTGCCTCCTGGAGGATATACACTTTGTATTATTTCTGGCTTGTTTGCTTGTTTGTTTATTCCTTTTCTATTTGGGGGCATAAGGCAGAGGGGGCAGGGTTTGCTATTTCATCTCGTACTTCCAGATAACAGTCCTTCACTGAGGAAAGTCAGGAGCTTGAATATAAGTACATAAAAGGATCCTGGACGAAAACCTCCTGCTGGCATCTCCCTAGCCTCTGCCCAGCTAGCTTTCCACATGTATATATAATTTATTAATTTTATTATTATTTCCTTGAGACTTTTCATAAACTGTGTTTTGATCATCCCCATTCCTTCCCCTCATCTCCTCTCCCCACCACACTTTGTATCTTTACTTCTTTTTAAACTTACTCAGATCCCTTAGTGCCGTCTGCAGCTCTTAGAGGTATAGTCATCCACTGGAGTGGAAGACCTACGAGGGGTCACACCCTTAGGGAAAACTAACTCTCCTTCTCCTGGCAGTTATTAACTACCAAGAACTCCTCATATAAAGGTGAGACTTCCTTCACGCTCACCTTTTCAGGAAAATCCGTTATTGTCCAGTTCATTTTAAGGTGGACTGTGATCATCTTTAGGGACACTCCAGTAGATCTCAGATTGCAGCCCAGGGATTCTCCACATACTCCAGCTCCCCAGGGCATAAGGACACAATAGCTCATAATAGATTCCAGGCCCTGGCTCAGCTTCATCAATAGAAATCACTCTCCACGTTGCCTCTAACATTATCTCGCTTTAGGGGTTCTTCATCTCAGAAGAGCCAGAGGTCTTCAGACATGAAACAGGACTCCATGAGTCTGTGTCCATATCCAACCGGAGGAAAATGAATTAGTAACAATGTAGATAAAAAAATAAAACTTTTCTGTTTTACCTAGTCCCAAGCTGAAGCAGGAGGCTTACAAATTTGAAGTCAGCTTGAAACCCCCCACAATAATAATAATAATAATAATAATAATAATAATAATAATAATAATAATAATAATATAATTAGCATCTCAAATAACCTAAGTCCTTTCTTCCAGTTTTTAAGGATCACTTCTAAGGAGTATCAGTGACCATCACAAGGGGAGGCACAGCCCTGATAGGCTTGTTTACCAATCATCCCAAAAAGGCCAGAAGGAATGCAAAGTCAACTTTAGACAGCTTCACACTCACCTCCATCTGTTGATTAAAAATCCATTCTTCTTAATTGCATAAAGTAAAACTCACTTTTTCACATATAGCCTTCTTGGTTCTGAAAAATCTTAAAGTCCTATTACCATTGCAATCAAGATTTGGAACAGACCAGACCTGCTAGTGCATACCTGTAATACTAGCACTTTAAAAGGATCAGGCAGGAGGGTTGCAAGTTCAAAACCAGTCTGAGCTACATACCAAAATCCTGTGTCTTGAGGCAGAAGTATGCAGATCTCTGTGAACTCAAGGCCAGCTAGGCTGTATAGAGAGACATAGTCTTCAGAAAAAAAAATTGAGCTGAAGAGATGTCTCAGCTGATAAGGATACTTACTGCTCTTGCAGAGGGCCTGAGTTTAGCTCCCAGCACCCACAGGGCAGCTCAGCAACCTTGGAATCCAACACTCTGACCTCCATGGGTACCAGGCACATACACTGCACACATTCAGACAAAACACTAATAGACATAAAAATTAATTAATTAATTATTTTTAAAAGAAAAGAAGGGGAAAACCCCACCAAATGGCCCTTGTTGTGGTGCTGGACCCTGGAAACCAGGATCTTTCATGTACTACACATGTTCTCTATCACTGAGCTACATCACCAGCCATGCCAATAATATTCTGCTCTTGTTTAGTCGTGGGGGATTGAACCCAAGCATGCATGTCGAGGGCTCTTCCAGGAAGCTGTCACCTCAGCCTTACTTAACGGCGTTCTGATTTTTTATTCATGTGTGTATCTGTGTGCATTTATGCCACAATACATATGGGGTGCCATATGAAGGTTCAAAGCCCGCTGGAGCTGGAGTTACAGATTATTGTGAGTCTCCCTACATTGGAACTGTAACCAGCACAGGTCTTTTTGAAGGGCAGGATGAGCTCTAACCACTGGGCCATCTCCAAAGTCAGCTGACCCACTCAGTGGCTCCCAAGGGCTTGCACCATTTGCATCTCAATCAGCCACCAAGGCAAAGATCTATTTTCTTCTAAAGAGATAGTAATGGACATGAAGATGCTTGGTAGAGAGAGAGGGTGTAGTATGCCAACATGGGAGGGTTGGGGAGAAATAGATATGAACTCTGTGTGTTTAATAAATATATATGTAAGTTAAAGTTTGAATGTGATACAATAGGTTACTAAAGATACAAATCCCTTACTGCCAGATATTTCTTTAAAAGGATTATACCAGCGCAGCATCGTGGGATGAAGAGATTGCAATATTTATTTAGATAACTAATTGATTTGATCTCCCCCACACAGATTGCATTTTAATTAATCCTCTTTGAGGATTTTGTACAATGTATTTTGACCATTTTGGTCCCCTATTTTATCTTGTCATTATTATTGTTATTATTATTATTATGATTATGATGATGATGATGATGAGATGATGATACCTCCTCCACCCACCGCTCAGGGATCATTGAAGAAAGGGAGACAGAAGGCGGTAGGGGCCAGAAGCAGTGGATGGATGCAGTAAAATAGTGCTTTTCAGAGGCAACAGGACAGTTATATATATGAACTTCACAACATAAGTTAGACAAAATCACTGTAGAGAAAGGGGAGTTGGAAAGATGGTCTCACCCCATCTGAGGAACAAATGACAATTGATATGCCTGGGGGCGGGGGTCCAGTTTCTTTAAGGATGTAGCTCCTAGTAAGATGGCCACAGTCCTGTGGAAGTCTACACATGCATGATCATGCAGATAGCAAAAATTGGATCCAGTGGACTGAATTCTTAGCTCCTGTAGGATCTAGCTTATCCTGAACAGGGGCAGAGTACCTCCAATCCTAGGTCATTTGCAAATAAACATTCTACATACCCATTTTAAATATCTAGGCAGGGCACTGCCTCTCTGGGCTGAGCCAGCCAAGCTTTACAGAGCATGTCAGAGAACAATTTTATTTCCGAATTCTGAAAGGAATGTGAGATAATCATCTGGACTGCTCTTTTGCCACTGTGGTGGACCTAGTAAGGGGTCATGGCCAATGCCCTAGGTGGCAGGGATCTCAGCTATTCTCACTTGAAGGAGGATACCCAGATATCACCTCTTCTCTCCAGCATCCTCACCAGGAACTCATGCAGGCCTTCGATTATACAGATCAGCCCATTTTCTGTGACCCCTGAGAACAGAGGGTAGCATTCCACACCCCACCCACCCGTGGCGGTGTGGGATAAATCTGTAGATCTGTGTTCACAGTACAAAGGAGTCTTCAGTGCCACGTGCCTGGTGACCTGGCAGGAGCTCAGGTTTCTGGTTTACACCCGAGCCTTTGCTTCCTTAGACTTAGGGCCCCTTTTGAGATTCTGAAGGTACCTTCTCACTTCAAAGGTCCTGAGAATATGTTTAATTAGAACTTGGCCGTACAGCCTTTTAAAATAAAACAGAAGGGACTAGCTAATTATATTGCTCCACGTTCTGTGGCAAACATATATATTTTTTTAATAAAACACTTTCCTAACCAGAGTAATCCCTTGAGATGCAAATCCTCATTTATAAGAAGTTTCCCAAAGGGAGTTAAAGAGAAAGACTTCTCTAAAGAAGAGAAACAATGTGGCGTGTGTGTTTGTGTGTTTGTGTGTGTGTGTATTTGTGTGTGTAGTGTGTGTGTGGTGTGTGTCTGTGTGTGTGTTTGTGTGGTGTGTGTGTGATGTGTGTGGTGTGTGTCTGTGTGTGTGTTTGTGTGTGGTGTGTGTCTGTGTGTCTGTTTATGTGTATGTGTGGTGTGTGTGTTGCTGTGTGTCTGTGTTTATGTGGTGTGCCTGTGTGTAGGGGGTATCTGCAAAGAGCTTTCAAAAGAGGCTCTCTTGCTGAGGTTGAAATGGGGATGTTTCCAGAATGCCTTTCTATTGCAAATACTATCCACTCCAGTCTTTTATCATACATTTCCCTTTTTGATTAGTGTAGAAAATACTGATATTCTCTTTCTGGTATGTTGCATAAGCGCATTATTTGCATTATTTAGGTAAACAAGTGATTTTCATTTCAAAATGTTCTTTGTCTCCTGCTGTATGGCCATGCTTTGCTCCACTAGGACCTCCTCTATGCAGAAACTTCACAAGGACTGGCTATGCTTAGCCTGGGGTGATGCTAGGTAGGGGGTTTGCAGGAGACCCTGACAACCTAGGGTGGAAGAGAGGATTTTCCTTCACCCAGCCACCCCACACTCAACGGAGGCATTTCAAGAAGTGTGATGGCTCGGATGCTTGTGTTTGTGTTGGATCCCTGGAGCTGGAGTTACAGATGAGTCACCTGGCATGAGTGCTGGCAGTCAGCTCAGGTCCCTTGCAAGTAATCACTCTAACCACAGAGCCACCGTTCAGTCCCTATTTATTTGTTCACGTAACTTAGCATAGAACATAGTAGGTTTCCTTATGTCATCTTCATACTTAATTTTAATTATTCGGGCCCATCCTCCACTGCCTTCCTCTCTCCCTTGGCCTTAAGGTTGTTGAATCTCTTCCTTGTCCTCAGGAAGGATCCCCGTTTCTTACTCAGGTGTATTCCAATACCCTCTCTTTCACGGTTCACCTTTCCCCTTTCTTCAAATCAATCCCTCCTCTTCCCTGCCTCTTTCCTCTTTCCTGACCTAACTGATCTGAAGGCAGGTCCTTGCCCCAGGGCTCTCTGCTCTCCAACGCCAGAGCATGCTGGTAGATGGGGCCAGTCTCAGGAACTTTGTGCTTCTATAGGGATTTTATGCCTCATCCTCTGTCTGTCTGCCGTAGGGAACAGACAGACATTCCTTTGTGTGTGTGTGTGTGTGTGTGTGTGTGTGTGTGTGTGTGTGTGTGTGTGTGTGTGTGTGTGACACAGAGAGAGATTGTTATTGAGCTTTTCACTATGTATACTATGTAGACCATGCTGGCCTTGAACTTCCGAACATCTAAGGGCACCTTAGTTCCCTAAACACTGGGATTACAATGCATGTGCCACACCATACCTGACATTGTATTTTAAATTAAGTTTTCAGACAGGCTGGGTTCTGGCAAGAAAGAATAAACAGATTTAAATCCAAAGGAACACACAAAGGACTTCTTAAGGAGACTATTTGGAAAGGAAAGCAGGAGAAAATAAGAAAATGAGTCACTACTTTAAGGCCTACTGGGGTCAAGGGTCCTGTGGAAACTGACTCCCTCAAACCAGAACAATAAAAGCCACAGCCCAAGCAGATCTACCAGGAGAGGTAGGATTTCTTCTCTCTCCCTCAGCTGCTGGGGCTGCATAATGCAAACACTCCAGCAGACACAGCAAAAGCAGCCTTAGTCAGTCCCCAGGGTTCACTCTGGGGGTTCTAAGGCAGAACCAGCAATAGAGTAACACATGGGAAAAGCCTGGAGACTGATGATGCACCAGCTCTGCTAGCAATGGGGGGGGGGGGGCACGATGGGGGAGGAGGGAGGTTAATCCAGACCTTTGCCCTGAGACCTTAGAGGCTGAAGGACTCTTAGGTAGACTGGAGAAAAGGTCCCTTGGCCTACATTGCCTGCCAAGCCCAAGGTGTAAAGATGGCCCTGAAAGCCATTTGATGCCTGTGTCCCTTAAAGGGACTACAAAATGCTAAGACTCACTGCTTGCAGCGTTTACAGAACTTAGGCGGATCTGAGGCCAGTGTTTTTATTTGACGTACTTGTACTTACAATGTGCTTTCTCCAATGGTTCTCAAATAATATTTAATAAAAAGGAAAAAAAAAACCTTAGCCCACAAAACTAAGTTTGGCACCTTGGCCTGAATGTCACCACTTAGTTCCTTCCGTGCTTTTCCTCCACAGTGATGGCCACATTGAGTAGAGAACATGGACAGAATTTTTGTCTGAGTTTCTTCTCATATTTTGTCATGCTCTAATCCTTGGTAGGCTTCTGATGGCATTCCATTGCGTTATTATCACAGTCCTTTAAAGGAGATTTCAATCTGACGTCTGTGGTTTTGTGTATCAGCGTGCCAGTTTGTGCATGTGAGTGCAGTGTCTGTGGGAGCCAGAAGAGGGTGCTGGAACCCCTGGCATTTTTCCTGCTATCCTTATCATCCTACTGCTTAAATGTTTATGTCATTTTCTGTTTGTTTAGGTTTTCTGCTACAGTATAGAATGTTATAGTGAATAACTGCACATCAAGATATTTTTAAACATATTTTACATGGTTTCTTCAGGATGACATCGTTGACACAGTTACTAGATGGTAGAATGTTTAACACAGCCCCAGCCACAAAAGGACATAAGTTCAATAGTGAACATTTCTATAAGGATTTTTTCAAACGTAAAAAATATTAGAAAGACATTTTGCTTTTCTCTCAATAGGCGTTTGAAAGCTGCTGTGTATTCTCTAGGTTTCATTCTAGCTCTAACTGTCCACATTCTAGGCTTCCGTAGCCACACATGTGGCAGTAGATCCGTGGAGAACAGTCCAGGACCATAGAATCTGCCCGAGGTTTTGACCACCATGGCATCATCACCCCGTTCCCAAGTCTGTCCATCTTTCTGTTTTCCTTCATGAACTAACAGATGGAGCCTGAATCCCCTGCCTGCTTCTCCCAGCCCTACCTGGATGTCTGGAATATAAAGCCCCCTCCCCAAGCCCGGTTTGTTCCAGTCTCAACAGCGCTGGCTCAGTGGCTGAGCCTCTATCCAGCCATTTCACCAGTAGGGCTTGGCAAGGTGGTGTTGTGGATAAGGAGTGTGACACCAAACTTGGCAACCCGAATCTCCAGAACCCCAATGGACCCCCACACTCAAGCAGTTGCACACATCTGCTTGAAACCCCCCCCCATCCTTCACACGTAGAACCTGGCCTGTGTTCAGCTCTATCCTTATGGGCAAATAAACACATAGAACATTTTACTGACATTTTATTTATAGAACTAGTCTGTGTCCTTAGGATCCTGTTGAGGAGACAGACAGAAATCACATCACATGGTGTGTAAGTTCAAACTGTGATAAATTTTAGGAGGAAAATCATATTTAAACACGCTGAGTCCTAAAAGGTAAAGTTAAAAGAAAAAAAAGGAAGCTAAATCTTCTGGACCACTGGTAGTGCATACCTACAATCCCAATTGCCCTTCATCTTATGGCGATCTTTCCAAGAACTGGGATACCAAGCATGTACCACCATGCCTCTGCATCTGTTCTATCCATGAACCCAGGGAAGTGGGTAGCAGACATCTCTCTGGACATTTTAGACAGAAAATTTAGCAATCTCTTGGGCTAGACGGACGACACTGCCAACTGGGCACACTTTCCTGAGAAGATAACAATTTAAAAAGGAAAAATCAATGCTAATAGAACTCTTTTTCGGGTTTGGAAAATGACATTGTCCACGGCAGCTGCTGCTGGGAGCCCTGAGGCTGGGCAGAAGCATGAGCCCTGGATGGACACAATCTTGTGAGCTCTTCAAACGGGGCCAAATCAATAAATGAGAGGCAGCGGGTAAGGCAGCTGAGGGGAGGGAGGCCGAGTTCAAGGGGCAAGCTGTACCATCCCTCTTCTATCCCTGCTGCACAACCGGGACCCTCCCTTCATTCCGAAGTCCTTGGGGACAGGGTAATTTCGGCCACACTTGATATAACCTATACATCACTGTCTTCTGGACCAGCTCTCAAATTAAACTCTGATGTATAAAGTTAAACAAAAATGAGATAAAAATTGGCAGAGGTTGAAGAGGTCAAAGTAGTCAAAACACAAGGTGGAGTATGGCTCCTTTTATGTTATTCTGTGCACTTAGAAAAAAAAATAAAATTATAAATCTCCCTGAGACTTTTCTCATTGAGAATGAGGCATTACTAATTCATTTTCAATAGACTTCTTGGTCTTCCATCTGGGACTGAGTGGGTGATTCTAGAGCTGTTGTTTCTAGTGACCATGCCCCAGGAATGGTTCTAAAACAGGAACCGGGACCCACTAAAGCACCTCACAAAATTTTCGTATCAGCAGAGTGCTAAGAGCAGTACTGCCTTGTGTTGTATGTATGCTCTTACTTGGCTTCTTCCGACCTTCCCTTTTTAGTGTGTGTGGCAAACATGCACCTGTTCACGTGGGCGTGGGCACCCAAGTATGTGCATATATGTGCTGGGGAGGCCTGAAGTCTCCCTCAACAGTTCTCCACTTTGAATACTGAGTCGGGATCTCTCGCTCAACCTGAACTAGCTGATTCTGGCTTGGGTAGGTTGTCAGCTTGCCTCAGGAACCCCATCTCTCACTGCTGGCTAAGGGCTGGGTTACAGGAGGCTTCTACAAGTGCTTAACTTTTATGTGGTGCTGGAGGTTTGAATCCGCAACTCATGCTGGCCTGACAAGTGCTTTATCCATCGAGACTTCTCCACGACACCTCCTTCCTTCCTTCCTTCCTTCCTTCCTTCCTTCCTTTCTCTCTCTCTCTCTCTCTCTCTCTCTCTCTCTCTCTTCCTTCCTTCCTCTCTCTCTCTCTTTCTTTCTTTCTTTCTTTCTTTCTTTCTTTCTTTCTTTTTCTTCCATCTTGCCTCCTTCTCCTCTCCCCTCCCCAACCCTCTACCTCTCTCCTACTTCTTCTCCTTCTCCATTTCCTTTTTTGTGGACCAGGCTGGCCCCTAAGTTGAGATCCTTCTGCCTTGGCCTCTCTGCAGTGCTGGATCACAGGGATGTACCACTTTGAGCTACATGCTTCCTTGTATCCTCTAATACCCTAAGGTGGTGGGGTGTGGAACACACAGTAGTCTTTGTCTCCGTTGAAAGGTAAAAAGCTGCATATTAGAAAAAATGCATCCATTCAATATTAGGTACAAGGGAGTGAATAAGAAGGATGCCACGTCCTCATTTAGGGACTTCAACTTAAATGATTAAAACCGAAATGTGATGATGGCTAGAATTAACTGCTGTGAAGAAAACAGGGTAGATAACAGAACAGAGAAATGAGCCCATGAACGGTAATGGAGACCCTCAAACAGCCTCCCCCCTCTGTCCCTCCCTCCTTCCTTCCTCCCCTCCCTTTCTCTCTACCTCCTTTCTCTCTACTGCAAAGAATGAAACCCAGAATCTTGAGCACATCACCACTGAAGCAATGCCCTGAGCCCCTCACTGGTAAAGTCTCGTCAGGAATTTTAACACTAGATTACACCCCATCCACTCCTTGGTGGGGTAGATTCTAGACAAACACTCGAACACCAAACCCTTGTTTGTTTGTTTGTTTATGTGGTGTTTTTGTTTTGGACAGAACTTTGGACTCATGATCTTCCTTCCTCTGCTTCTGCATTTCTAGGGTTACAGACTTGGGCTACCACAGGCATCACAAAAATTTCCTTAGGAGACACAGGTAAGATCAAGGAGACAAATGGAGATGCTCTGCACGTTACCCAGGTCACACAGATGTGTTGGTATGGTGTGTAGTGCTAAGACCTGTGTTTTGAAGGTGAGGGTCTGAAATGATCTTTGGATTTCACGCCATGGCTCTTTCCAGAGCACGAAGATACCTAGGAAGCCACCTAGCATAGACCTAAGATAATGGCAAGGGGCTATTCAGAGAAGTAAAGAAGTACCATCAGAGGGCTGGGATTACATAGAGGAGGATCTCTGGGAGAGAGAGGAAGGGAGGGAGGAAGGGAGGGAGGGAGGGAGGGAGGGAGGGAGGGAGGGAGGGAGGGAGGGAGGGGATAAACATATTCTTGAGTCCTATTTTTTTCTCTACTGACTGACTATAAGACTATAAAAATACATTTGTAGCCCATTTACCTCTGTTTTTTCTTGAACTTTCTCTCAAGGACACAGCCACTTCATCATCACTCAACCCAGGACTGCGAGACTGCCCCAAGACAGATGAGCAAAAGTTAGTGTTTCCTAATGTAGTTACAGCTCAGTTGGGGGATTGATGCCCACCTGCCTGGCACCGTGGGATGGATTTCAGCACAGATGTGACCTCTGTGGCCAGAGGCCAGGATGAGGTTTATGTGGCTGTAAAGACCAGCCTTCGATCTGTTTGCTGAGACAACCACAATGGCTGCAGGCCTGGCCTTATGTGAGAGGCTGCATGGGTGCAGGGCTGATGAATTCCAGGTGGAGCTTAGTCCTGAGTCTGGTGTCTCTCTGTATTAGATCTGCATAAGGTTGGTCAGTGCCTTAGACTGTGGAAGATTCTCACGGAGCATCCTTTGAAGGCCTTTTTGTGCCTTGAGTTCAGGAGAGAAGTGGTTACTCAAGGAATAGACATAATTCTTCTTGGGGACTATGTTGGTTAGCTTTTAATTGTCAACTTGACACACCCTAAAATAACCTGAGTAGAGTCTCAATTAGAGATTGTCTACCTTGGGTCGGCCTATGGGCATGCCTGTATGATAGCTTGTCTTAATTAAATTAATTGATATAGGAAGGCCCAGGCCAGTACGGGCGCCACCATTCCCTAGGCAGAGGATCCTGAACAGTAAGAGGGGGGAAGTAGAACTGGGCAAGAGCAGGAAAGCAAGTGAATATGCATGCATTCATTTCTCCCTGCTAGTGATTGTGGCTGTGATGTGACCAGCTGTGTCTTGGCTTTTCCACAGGGATGGGTTGTGATTGGGAATTACAGAAAGAAATGAACCACCTCCCTCCCCCTTCCTGAGTTGTGCTGTGCCAGGTTATTTTAATCACAGCAGCAGAAATGAAACCAGAGCAGGGACACAGGTCAATGCCATCTCTGATTCTCACTTGAAATCCATTTTAAATACTGACCTAAGTTTTGTTAGCTGGATGAGAGCAAATGTTGTATGTTCTAACTCCATGGAAACCATTTCTCTGTCCTTTCTTTTTTCTGCTAGTCTGATGAAGGCAGGGTGAGGTAGAGCCGTGGAGCAGGGGAAACCTGAATCTTGGACAACTGCACCTACTGAAGATTGATATGTGAATATCTATACTCATCATTTGTGTACCAGGATCTGTGTGTTATAGCTCTCTCTCTAGGAGAATCCACACTTTTGATAGTCACATTAAGAACACGGGATTCAGATACAGGACTCTGGAATAAGAGGAGGTGGCTGTGGTTTGCATGAGATGCCCCATAATCTCAGGCATTTGATTACTTGGTCCCCAGTTACCAGTGTTATTTGGGAGGCTTAGGAGGTGTGGCCTTGTGGGAGGAAGTACATCACTGGGAGTGGACTTGGAGAGTTAAAATCCCCACACTTCTGGGTTCCTCTCTCTGGTTTGTGCTTATGTTTGAAGATGTGCGCTACCCGCATCCTGCTCTAGCCACTCATGCCTGCCACGTACTGCCATGCCCACCCACCATGATAGACTCTTACTCCTCTGTAACTGAAACCCAAATAGACTCGTGTTTATATAAGTTGCCCTGATCATGGTATTTTATGATGTCAACTAAAGTCACTAAGACAGTGACTGAGATGAGCTTGGTTTTAGGAACCAGTAGGAAATTTCAGGCTGCAGGCAACTGGGACTGTGAATCTCCATTCTACTTCTGTCCCTGCTGGCATGGGTCGGGGGACACTATTGACAGTGTCCATCGCAATGAAAAGATCACAAGTAGGCTTTACACACACAGATGAAAGCACACTGGGCCTATTCTTAGAAATCAAGAGAAGGAAAGCATCCTTAGTGCCAATAGCCCTGGCTGTCATGGGGTAAAGTGAGGGAGAAACTTCTTAAGCACTCGGTGTTCCCCTTAGCAGACCTCTGACTTTCTTGGGAGAGCAACCTCAAGCCAGAGTGGGGGATGTGTTGGCTTCATTCTCTTCTAATTCCTGCTGAGCTCGGCATCAACCTGTTGTCTCTGCTTTAAGCAATATGTTTTATAGGTCTTCAATGCTTCCTTAGAACCAGTTTGGTCAGCTCTCCCCAAAGGCCTGTGAGGTCAGAGATTCTGAGCTAAGGAATGGCTGATTGACACTTGGGAAGTCAGCCGAACTTTGGATGTGGCATTATAATCATAGTGGTTGTCGTGTGTGGGCAACCGGCAAGCTTAGCTCCCAGTAGACCCTGGTGTGGAGCAGAACCGGTTGGTCACGTATGGTTTATGACTGTGGGCATGGATCCCTTTGAACGCAGAGCTTGTTGGAGGCTCTTGACCTTGGAGAAGGAATAGGAACTCTCAGGTGTCCGGTGTGATTTATCTCTTGTTGAGAAAAATAAACGCTATTGTCATTTGTCATGATTTAGATTTAGAATGTCACCCCTCAAAGGCTCCTGTGTGGAAAGCTTCACCCCAGCTCTGTGGGGACTTTTAGGAGTGTAGTTGTGCTGTAGGAAGTTGGCTGTTATGGTTTGTCTGAAATGTCCCCTACAGTGTCGTATTCTGGGTGCTAGGTCCTGAGGTTATGGTGTTATTTTAAGAGATGGGACCTAGTGGGAAGAAAGGGTGGGCCCCTGTGATAACATCATGAATGAAAATAAACCTTTCCTGCCATAGTTTGCCTGCCATATGTTTGTCACAGGGATGGATCATAGCAGGAGGTAACATCCTTGAAGGACATACTGGAAACCTAGACCTTCCCACACTGGCTCTTTGATTCCTGATTGTTATGACGTGATATCTCCGTTGCATCATGCACTCTCCACACATATACCATTCCACATTGACTGGTTGTCTTTGCATTGTTCTGCTTCACTAGAGGCATTGGCCAAGTAAACAGGGACAGAACCTCTGAAATCATGAGCCAAGTTAATCTTTCCTCATTTGTAAGTTGATTCTCTCAGGTATGAGGCCTAGGTCAAAACAGATTTGTATTGCTAGACATGCCCTTCCACTTTCCTAATGTACATATACACTAGTTGCTCTGTGTGAAAGGTGCATCACTGAAGTCTCCCTAAAGTAGCATGATCAAACGGGCCTTCTAAAAACATGGCATTTCCAAGGAGCTAGGAATACAGCTCTGCAACAAAATACCTGCCTAGAAGGGGCTGTGGATATGGTTCTGCGGTGAGCCCCTGTCTAGAATCCCCCAGTGAGGGGCTGGAGATGTGGTTCTATGGTATAACACTTGCCTAAAATCCTTCAGTGAGGGGCTGGGGTGTGGCTCAGTGGTAGAGCCCCTGCCTAGAATCCCCCAGTGAGGGGCTGGGGGTGTGGCTCAGTGGTAGAGCCCCTGCCTAGAATCTCCCAGTGAGGGGTTGGGATGTGGCTCAGTGGTAGAGCCTCTGCCTAGAATCCCCCAATGTGGGCTGGGGTGTGGCTCAGTGGTAGAATAGCTTGCTCAGCATGCACAAGGCCTCCAGTTTCCCTCCAGCAGTACAAAGCATCAACAGTAATAATAACTTGGCTTCCAGTTCCAACTCCAGGTTTTTACTAGTTGTTACTTTAGCCTTCTTCTTCCAGTCTCCTCCTCCGTGTCCTTTAAAGATGCTTTTGTTAAATTAGTATTTATTTCTCATAGAGTTTACTCTTGAGTCAAGCAGCATGATTTGAATTAATGCCATTCTTTCCCATTTGGATTTCGCGAAAGCCAACAATGATTTTGTTTTATTTCTTTCTGTACATGTGGTTCCGTTTTTTCACATCCACCTATAGCCTCTCAGGAAGATTTTCCTCAAGGTCAAAGGCAGCAGTTAGTCCACACATGTCTGGGGCTTGAGTTCCTTGTCTCTGAGGTGAGATTGTAGTAAGAGGTTTCTGGCCCGGACTTTCAGACCTAGCCTCAGGGTTTAGACCCACAGACCCATAGACCGGCAGAGACACACAGATACATACGTTTTAGGCTGATCGGCCTAAGGCCCAGGCATATAACTTGCTAGCTCTCTACCCTTCATCTAACCCATGACTCTGTTCAGCCATGGGGCTCGGTACCTTTTCTTAGAGCAGCATAGTTGTCCTCTGCTTCTTCCGGCTTCTCTCTGGCGTTCTGCTCTGTGCTTCCTGCTCTCAGTGTTTTCTTAGTCTGGTAGCTCCACCCTCACTTCCTGCCTGCCTTTGGCCAATCAGCGCTTTTTATTAAACCAGTGGGTGGGACAATTATTTACAATGTAACAACATAATCTCCCACATGAGATTGCATCTCCCCCCCCTCCCCCATACTGCAGCTCTTTCTGCTGCCTGGGTGACTACACAGTTCTTACCCCAACCTGAGGGCTTTCTGTACCTCTGGCAGCCACTGAGTCCCCTACTTCCGGGGGCCTTTGTCTTCTTTCTCTTGCAGTAATCCCTCCTTTGTTGGTGTCTGATGACATGGCAATAATAATGTCTAGGTTAAGTAAACCGGAGGCAGATGCTTCTCCAGGTCTCTATCAGATAAACATGCTCTAGACCAAGGACAGCAGCAGCAGCCACAGTTAAAGCAAGAAGACTAAGCAGAGATACAAAGTCTGTTGCTTTTTTTTTTTTTTTTAATCAAGTGAGCAATCTGCAAAAGGCACGAAGTAGCAGGAGGTTGAGAGCTCTGAGCATCTCTTCTACTACATGTCTGCACATAGGGACATCAGGACACCAGCTAAGGTGCAGAGCCGGAGCAAGGCTCTCCTTAAAAGATTCCATAGACCTGGAGTATGACGTCCCCAGCCTGGAGCCTGCAACTCCCCCTCATAGGAAGAAACACTAGATGAGCCAGCTGAAGACAGGAGAAAATGGAAACCCAAATCAGAGGGATGGGGGGGAGGAGTTCAAGTATCTCCCCCTTCCCATCTCTTCTTTCCCTCTCTCCCTTTCCTTCTTCTGTGCCCGACTTTCTTTCTTGGGTCTTCTGTGCCACCTGAAGTGGGCATAAACCATAGTCTCCCTGGCCCTGCTACCATCATACCAAGCTAGGACATTTTGTTGTCCAGCATTCTTCCAGAAGACAGTAGGGAGAGCCCTTTTGCTAATACCCCATGGTGTCCCCAGCTTCTTCTTCTAGAAGGGCCAGCCCAAAGTGCGCCTCACTCTGGAGTCCTGCTTAGCAGGCCCCTTCCCAAATGTCAGCTCCTAATCGGCACCAGCTGCCTCTGTGGTTTCTTCTGGGTGAGTGATTCATGTCTTTGCTGAGAAACGATAAGCAGAACAAATGTTTACTTAGACGTATAACAGAGGGACAATTGGAAAACAGGAGACAGGCAACTGGAAATATTTTGCTGCTATTTGATCCATGACAATTAGAGGGAATTAGTCATATGGGCCAGAGGCAGAGTGGGGGTGGCAGATGGGTTCCTGGGAAAACAGCAGAAGGAAACAGAGAGAGAGAGAGAGAATGCACAGTTTGGTCAGGGTACTAGAGCCCGGCCTTCATCCCCAATGGGTGCATTCCCTGACAACCTGCTAATGGATTACACTATCGGGGTCTACAGAGCAGAACTTGAGGGAGAAGAGCTTGTGTGGCTAGTGACTCTAAAATGTACCTCTCTCTCTCTCTCTCTTTTTTTAAATCACATTCACAAATTAAAATATGGGTTGGGGCGTGACTCAGTGGCAAAGCACTCAGCAAGGCTTGGGTCCAGTCCAGCACAGGGAAAAGAAGAAAGGAGAGTAATCGTTCTTGTGTGTGTGTGGCTTGTGTGTATATACAGGCATAGGAACACAGGAGGAAAGAAAACAGGGCATGGCGGTGCATGACTGTAATCCTAGCTAAATTGGAAGGTAAAGCAGGGGGATGCAGTGTTCAAAAACCAGCATGAGCAATTTAGTGAGACCATCTCAATTATGAACTATACATATATATATATCGTGTTATCTGTAATATCCATTGCACGTGTGGATATACTCAAATGGGCTTATATATACATTGGCTAGCTGTTATTGTCAACTTGATCCAACCTGGAATTGGAGAGTGGTGATCTCAACTGATAAATTGCCAAAATCAGGTTGGCCTATGGCCATGTCTGTGAGAAAGTATCTTGATTGATAATTGATATGGGACGGCCACTGTGGGTGTCATCATCCCAAAGCAAAAAGGCCTAGATGTTTTAAAAATACTAGCTGGGCCAGGTATGGTGGGGCTGGTCTTTAATCCCAGCAATGGAAGGCAGAAGCAGACAGATCTATGAGTCTGAGACCCACCTATTTAGCGAATTCCAGGCTAGCCAGGGCTACATAGTGAGAACCGGTCACAGTGATGAGCAAATAGGTAAATGAGAAAATATTTTCATTTGCCAGGCATGGTGGCACATACTAATTCCAGTACTTGGGAGTTCAAGGCCAGCCTGGTCTACATAATGAGTTACAGGACAGAGAGAGCTACATGGTGAGATCCTAAAAAAAAAAAAAAAGAAAGAAAGAAAGAAACAAAACCCTAGACCAGATTGAGCCAGGGAGAGAAAGAGAGAGAAGCAGAGAGAGAGACAAAGACAGAGAGACAGAAAGAGACCCACAGAGAGAGCTAGACAGAGACAGATCATTGAGACAGTTGCCATCCATTATTCCTGCCTCCAGTCCCTGCCGGGTTCCTGCCCACCTTCCATCTGAAAGTGTGAACCGAAACAAAACCATTTCCTGTCATCACAGCACAGAATGAAAAGGAGGACAGGATGTGAGCATTTTGGATGTATACATGTGTAGCTCAGTGGTAGAGTACAACTATATCCTAGGCTCAAAATCCCCTGTACTGGGGGAAATAGTCTGTAAATACCTACACTGCTGAATTCTGATACTTTTAATATCAATTCAGGCAGAAGCAGGCACCGTACCTAAGGACCTACAATTGGGCCCTTTGAGCAGAATTTTGAGTCTAGTTATATTTATGCAGTGTAAGGTCTTGCATCCTTCTTTATGCAATACACTATGTACGCCTGCATTCAGTCTCCAATATGTATTTTCAAAAGCCATAGATATTTTTATAAGAATAATGTCAGACATACTGATTTTGTTTCAGCACAAAGGAGGAAACTGTTGGGCTCATTGTGGAAAAACCGTCTCAACTGAGAAACTTTTCAGACCATCCTCTTCAAAATGTTGGTGAGAGGTCCTTCTTATCTTAGGGTTAGGCTATCTAATGTCTAAGGATACTATGGATATAGTTTAAGTCATAAGGAAGGTTGCCATGGTGGGTCAGAGAAGCCAAGGGGGAGCTGAGAAGGAGTTGGGTTATTACCACAGCGAATATGAGTTGAGGCAAATTCTGAGACCTGAAGACAGTAAACTCTCCTGCCCATTAGAGGTGAAAGGTGCCTATGAGTGTGTGTGTGTGTGTGTGTGTGTGCTTGTGTGTGTGTGTGTGTGTGTGTGCTCGTGTGTGTGCATATATGTGTATTGTGTGTATATACTTGTATGTATGTATATGCCTGTGTGTGCATGTAAGTTTGTACCTGTGTATTGGAGCTGGAACCTAAAGCTTTGTGTATGATATTCAAATGCTTTACCACTCAGCCATGTCCCAAAGCCCTCACTGGGGGATCCTAGGCAATTACTCTTGGTCCAGGTACTCTCCTCCTTCTAGGCAGGTACTTTATGCTGAGCTACAAACAACAGTCTTTATTATTCTTTTTTAGACTTATTTATTTATTTAATGTGTACAGGTATTTTGCCTGCATGTAAGTCTGCCTACCAGAAGAAAGCATAATAAGATGCCATTGATCTACTGTTATAGACTGTTGTGAGCTGCAACGTGCGTGCTTGGAATTGAACCCAGGTCCTCCAGAAGAGCAGCCAGTGCTCTTAACCACTGAGACATTTCTCCAGCTTTGTTCTTTGTCTTTTTTGAGACATATGTCTCTATGACCTGGATCTTGCAATCATCTGTCTAAACTTCCCAAATGCTGGTCCCATGAGCTTGAACCACCACACAGAGCCCATAGGACTTTCTAAATCATTCTAGGATGTATGTACTTGGGGGTACGGTGCTCCCCTCTTCTTGCCTATAGGGTCTGTGTGATTTAGAGCTAAGGCACAGGGTTAGAATTGGGGGAGATGGGACCAGGTGCTAATCAGAGGTAGCCTGTTGCGTGGGAGTAGACTCACGGTGGCTTTTATGTTTACTACTCATTTTTGCCATTTCTGATAATACCATTTTAATTTCCCTTTGAAGAAAATTCTTACCTCACAGAGTATTTGGATAGGCTTAGAGGAAGCTTACTGCCTCTGCTGTCCTTTGGTTTATAGGAGACCCTGTGATCCAGCCTGCCCCAGTGCCATCTCCCAGCTTCCTGAGGATGTGTTTTCAGGGTCAACAATGGGTATTTGTTCTGTCTGTGTCCAGTCACACGGTGCCTGAGTTCTAAGAATGCCATTTAAACCCTGGCATTCAGTCATGCAAGTCCCACCATTGGATGTCTGTGTTGACCACAGTTTGACTTTGGTACATGTCATGTTTGAACTCCCCACATGGGCCTGTTCGAGCCCAAGGCAGAGATCAAAGAAACATGTGGAGTGGAGGGCAGGATTTAGGTGCAACTTTGTGACTGTGCATCCCTCTGAGGAAACTATGAACTCTTAGGGCAGATGCTCACTCATCTCTCTCTAACACGTCCAGTGTTGTGTCCAAAAAGGGATGGGGATGTATGACTTACTGAGAAAGGATTCAAAGCTCTTACGCTGGGTGGGTTTCTTCCCCTGCTAAATCTACCATTGACTTATGTCGACTAATTCCTGTCCACCCTGGTCCTCCTGCCTCAGGAGCCATGCCAGCAGTCTTCATCAGAAAGCACAGAGATTCCTGAGTCTCAGATGGAGATCAGGTCTCTTTAGGCCAGCACCCAGTGTCCTCAAGATTGCCGTGGTCAGAGCACAAGGGTCTTTGCCACTGGGCTATGGTGCTTCCAAGCCTGTCCTCCTGAAAACTAAGCAATTCCCAACTGGCTGGTTCAGGGGGTGACAAGTGGAACCTGGCCCTGTGAGAAAAGACACAGAGATGGAGGTGAGGCTCATCATTTCCACTGTTCTCTGGAAGAACAAGCAGCATGATCCCTGACAAATGCAGAGAGTCCCTGAGTATACTTGCCAGGCAGGCCCAACCCCTCTCGGCACTGCATTTGCAGCCTTTTCTCTGGAACTCAGCTTTTCCATCTCCTAGGAGGTAATCTCTTCCTGTCCTGCCTACTCTCATCTGGAATGTCACATCCTTATGGAAGATTTCCCTGCCACATTTATTTATTATCATCTATCTATCTATCTATCTATCTATCTATCTATCTATCTATCTATCTATCCATCTATCTATCCATCTATCCATCCATCCATCCATCCATCCATCCATCCATCCATCCATCCATCCATCCATCCATCCATCTATCTATCTATCTATCTATCTATCTATCTATCTATCTATCTGTGTCAGGAAACATCTCTGAATTATTTTCTTACCTGCATAACATGAATGGTACCACACATGGCATCTTTATGTCTACAGTGGCTTACTGTCCCTGTCCCCATGGTACCTGTTTTCTCTCTTACATAGACCATCTCCTGAACTTCTAACTTCATTGTGCTGGGCTCACAGTGACAAGATAAGTGTGTCTATCTGGTGCTTCTTTATTTTTTTACTTAAATTACTTTTTGTTTCATAATTTCAACCTTGCCTTTTCCTCTCTGGTTTCAGACATGTGACCCCACCCACCATCTTCCCAGAAACCACTCCCAAGGGACCTCAAAGGAAAGCATTAGGAAAGTCCATGAACTTTCCAGAACATATCCAGTCATGGAAAACCAAGGCTGGTGACCTAGGCAGATCTGGTTGGGGAAGGAGCCTGGGTTAAGAAAGAATGGACAAGGTCCAGCACAGTGACAACTTCAGGTTTTCTTATAAAGGCAGTTTGCCCCTGTCTCCAGCAGTCTCTCAGCTGTGGTGACATATTGTGATCAGAGAGCAGAGCCAGCCACAGAGTTATCCAGAGAGGTCAGGCAGTGGTGGCACACACCTTTAATCCTAAAACCCTGGAGGCAGAGATCCTTGACCTCTGTGAGTTCAAGGTTAAACAGAGCCAGGCAGTGGTGGCACACACCTTTAATCCAAGCACTGGGGATCACAACTTTAATCCCAGCACTAGGAAGATTGAAACAGGAAGTGAGCAATGGCTGGGCAGATAAAGGAATTTAAGGCAGGAGGAGACAGGAATCCAACCTTTGTGCTTCCCTTTGCTTCCCCTATTCAATCTGAGGATTCACGGAGACAGGATCTATCCCATTTGGCCTAAGGATTCAGTAGTGGTGAGAAGCAGCTGTGGCTTGTTTCTCTGTCTCTCTGATCTTTTAGCTTTCCCCCCAATATCTGGCTCCAGATTTTTATTATAAGATCAATTAGGATTCATACAACAAGCATCAACCAAGACATAAATTCTGGGGTTTGATTTGTAGTGGAGTGAGTGCTAAGAACCACCCCCCTCTCTCCTGCCTCCCTAGGCCTTGTGGAAAACAGTAATGAGTTTCAGCTCCTAGAGGGAGAGAGGATGCAAAATTTACCAGGAAGCCCAAGTGTGGAATGGACAGAGAACTGCCAGAGGTACCCAGGAGGTCTGAAAGGTATGTAGGCCATAAATCCATATGGGATGTATAGCCCTGTCCATGTGTGTGTGTGTGTGTGTGTGTGTGTGTGTGTGTGTCTGTGTCTGTGTGTGTGTGTGTGTGTGTGTGTGTGTGTGTGTGTGCGTGCAATGACCACATTTCAGAGGCCTCTCTGACTATGACCTGAGCTAATGTGTGCATCTGGGGGTTAAGCCTGAGCACACCTGGTACAGCTGTCTTCGGATGACTCATTTGAGAAGCACGCAGAATCTTTCTTTCTCCTCACTTCGGGTTACCAAGTGTTGACCTGAGAATGAGCAGCAGCTCTGGGTCATTGTCTGCTCCAGGTCCAGAGTCATCTCAGTACCAATGTGCATCTGTCCACAGGTTTTGTTTTGTTTCATTTCTGAGGCGGGGTTTTGCCGGGTAGGCAAAGTTACCCTGACACTGGAAATCCTCACACCACAGCCTCTCAAATGCTGGCCTTGGACATGAATGACACCATTCAGCTCAAAGAATTCTTACGAAGGGACGCCAGTGCAATGACACTTCCCACACTGTCAATAGGGGATGGGTTAGCCCCAGTTCCAGTGTGCAGCACTGGCTCTTACCCACTTCCCTGACCGACAGCTGACACCTCAATTTCATACACATAGCTCCTTTTATTCCTTTTTTCTTTCTTTGAGGGTGGGCTGAGAGACGATGGGCTGTATCCAGTGTGAAGCTGTCTTACCCACCACTTTTTAGCAAATGTCTGTAGAATCTTTAAAGCCGTTTTTATCATAATAAAAATATTTTAACTTATAACCCCAGAAAGAGATAGGCCTGGGAGTCTTTATAAAGCAAGGCAATCCAGATGAGCATAATTTGAAAGTAATTTGAATTGTAATGAGGATTTTTTAATGTAAACAGGCAGAAGGAGAAACTTGCTCGGTTCTGCCATAGCACATACACCCAAATATATGTCTTTTGATGGAAGTATTAACGTGTCGAGGAAGCAAAAGATGCTGCTGGCATCCGTGGTGTGAGCATCTTCAGCTTCAACTTGGGGATGTTGGAGGGAATGGAGAGTACTCAGTGTGCTGGAGGGCCTGCAGTCAGTGCAGGCCAGCTCCTCTGGGGTGGGAGGACCAAGGCTGGCTCTTTGGAGAGAGAGACACATAGCCACTAGTGTGCTCCACATAGTAGGCTAACAGTAGTTGACAGCAATACATCAAATAGCTCAAAATAGCAGGCAGAAAGGATCTTGACTGTTCCCAACACAAAGAAGTGATCTGTGTCTGAGGTGAGGAATCTGCCAATTATCCCAATCTGATGGTTACTCATTCTATACATGCATCGAAACACTTCATAGGTACTCCATAAATACCCACCGTTGCTTTGTATCAATTAAAATAATAATTCATTATTAAAAGGAAAGACTTGCAGAAGGCTGAAGGGTCCCAGGGTTGTGGAGGAAAGCATCCCTTAGTGCCCTCCTCTCATATCCATACCTCATTTTTTCCTTTTCTTCCAGTCTTATGGGTCTGACATTCACTAGCAAGCATACCCCACTCAGCTCCGCCACAGCTTCATTTTATTTTCATTTTGATGAGGCAGAAACTTGCTAAGCTACCTAGGCTGGTTTTGAATCATGTAGCCCAAGACGGGCTCTTTTTTTTTTTTTTTTTTTTTTTTTTTTGCCATCTTTTAGCCTCAGGCCCTAAAGATAACAGACACTGCCACCATGTCCGGCTGGTACCTGTACTTCTATCTGTCCAACACAGTTGTCCAACTGAAGAAACGTGTTTTTCATGACAACACTGGAGACCCGTGTTCACTTTGCCTTGGATAAAAGGAAACATTATTGAGTACTAACTAACTACTTTTGCTTGCCTATAGGTCTCAGTTTCAGGTATGCTCATGTCTGTTGGAAAAGTTGAGCAAAATGCCAGGATGAGGTGATAAACCACAGCAACAACAGAAAAAAAAAAAAAGCCTAAAGCCTGGACTTAAGACTCACACATGGTGATTGGTGCTATTTAATGAGCAGCCCATGTGTTACCTCAAGGCTTTTCAATTACCTCTGTTAATAAGCAGTTCACATCAGTACAGACTGATTCCTTCATTCAACAGATGGAAAGACTGAAGACCACAGAGAGGAGAGAGCCCTCCAGGAGCTCCCATAACATCCCACACATCCCCGCAGAATGCTTTCATTTGGTTACCACCATTAGTTCTGCTGTCCACCCTGTGAACTCTTAAATGAGAGCCATGGTCCTTAATTACATCGAACCAGCGATGCTCTTAGAGGAAGAGGCAATTGCAGTCTGCTGGGACCTGGGACTCTGCAAGAAGTGGGCAGACACATCAAGTGGACTTTCCTAGAGAAGCCATGTTTGTCTTCCAAAGCCAGACTATTCAACTCAAAACACAATATTTTTTTGGCTCAGTGTTCGGCTTTTGGAATGGCAGCTGTTGCCACCAGAGCGAATTGTGAAAATCTGTAATTCTTGGAAATAATTGCCAACCCTCAGAAAAGATGTGTTTACACAGAATCTTCCCTGCATTCATCCTGAGGCAGTTTCCTCTGTGGTCCCCTGCCTCCTCCCCAGCAACTGTTTTAGCTACCACACATCTATACGTGTGCCAAAGGATCCCAACTAAGGTCTCGTCCCACATACTTCCTCTCAGATGGAGCCGTGTAATTTCCTGTTATTTGTCATTTCTAATAATTTTTTAAAAAAATCAAATCTGTGCTCAGGCATACAAGAAGCATTCAGTTCCAGTAACTCACTCAAGTCAGCCAGAAGGTCCCATCAGTCCCAGGGCAGGTGGCTTAGGAATGGGATTTGTAGGCTTATGTGGGCCAAGCCAGTGGATAAATAGGCAGGTTCCTTTTGGATCAATAGCCACTCTTTATCTCAGTGAGTTCTCAACCTATGGGTTGTGACCCCTTTGGGTGGTAGGAATGACCCTTTTACAGGAGTCACATATCAGATATGTTATATATCTAGAAACTTATGATCCATAACAATAGCAAAATTACCGTTATGAAGTAGCAATGGAATGATTTTATGGTTGGTACCACTATGCATAAGGAACTGTATTAAAGGGTTGCAGCATTAGGAAGGTCGGGAAGCACTGCTCTACATGGACGGACACCTATCTGTCCAGCAGGCAATCTCAGTGGACTCTGTTTTGAGACAGCCCACCCTGGGGCTCAGTCTTTCTGCCTCATTCTCCCAAGTACTGAAAGTGTAGTACATGCTACCATGTCGTGTGTAAGCCATTCTTTATACCCATTCTGGTGAGTCTGGCACTGCTAGGTTTCAGGAAGATGGGAACGTACAGAATGAGGTCTTTCCTCTTGGTGCTCGCATTGAGTGAGAAGAATAACTTGGAAGACGCCCAAGAAGGAAGAAAAGCAGAGCTTGGGAACACGGAGCCCCAGCTGGCGCCCTTGGGAGCTGTTGTTCTAGGCGGCAAATCCGTTGCACCTGTTGGGTGATAGATTTGTCCTGGGTGGTATGTCGGCTTCCTGTGTGTGCCACACAAAATTACCACAGATTTGGTGACTTCAAATTACACACAGTAATTCTCTACAGTTCTAGAGGCCAGAGATTTGAAATCACTATCTCTGGGCATCAATTGAGGTGTAGGCTTGCCTCCGCACTCTTGGGGACTCCTGGGGACAATTTGTTCCTGGCCTCTAACAGTTTGTCATGCTGTTAAACACCCTGGGTTAATGGCTTGATCACTGCCTCTTCAAGGCCTGAATCTTCAAATTGTGTCAGGCTTCAGGTGACATCTCTTTTGTAGACCTGTGTGTTTGAAATACACCGACCATCATCCCCTTAACACTACTTTTCTTTTTTCCTTAGAAAAATCCAAGCTGGATTCGAATTTATGATCCTCCTGCCTTAGCCTCCCAAGTATGAGGATCATGTGTCTTTCTGTAAGAGAACCTTCTGTCTCGTTCTTATAAGGTCCTTTTGTAGTTATGAGGGCCTATCAAACACCTTTCTATCTCACACCCCTGTGTTGTAAGGTCCCCTAAGTGACCTAAAAACAGAACCTAGAATGACCTCTGCTTACAGAATAGATTCTAAGGATTTAACCTGCTGTCTCGTGGGCTGCTGTTCTGCCTGCCACATGTGATTTCTTTTGTCACTAGGGCCAGGCTGGTCCTTTTAAATGTCCCCTTCAGTATTCATTGTACTTCTCTACCACTTTTTGGTCATTTCCTCAGGACATGTGTCCTCCTTGCTAAGGAAGAGCCCCGGGGTCACAGACTGGGCTCTAGGGAGGGCTGCTGAGTTCATCATCACCTTATACATGCTCCATGTGAAGCAAATCTATTCACCAGTGCCTGTGTTCTGTGACCAGAAAGAGGCTCCTGAGTAAAATGGATGCCTGGGGTCAGTGCCAAAACACAAAAGCGATTAGGGAGACACAAAGAGGTCAGGGCAGGCCTGCTCCCACTGGTGATTAACCCAGCAGAACCACAATGGGACAGAAGGGCTGCCTTGTCCTATTCCAGCCCCCTCCCCAGTGTCTGGCTCTTCTCTGCAGGCGACTGCAGGGTCATAGGGGCCATTGCAGAAATCACACTGATGTTTGTCCCAGGGGCTGTGAGCCACGCTCCGGAAAAGAATTTTGCCTTAGAATCAAGCAAACTCGAGGCCTTGCCTTGAGATCCTGATAATCCCAGATTTACATTACACTGATACATTGAACATATCATTCATGACCAATGCATGCTCATAATAATGCAGAAATGGCTTATGGCCATTTAAAGTTGAACACAGTGGTACATACTTGTAATTTCAATACTTGGGAGGCTGAGGGAGAGAGATCACAAGTTTCAGGCTAGTTCGGGCTTTACAGTAAGGCACTGTCTTAAACAAGGATGTAAATTTTACAAGGGAAAAGCAGAGGTTTAAAATACTGAGGAGACAGGAAGGAGACCCAGCTGTGGGAACTCTCCTCTCAACTGTGTTTATTACGGTCCTAGTCATGTGTAGTAGGGAGAGAAAAGGCAAGGCCTTGGTCTCCCTGAATGCATCAGGCTTTGGCCTCCTGCAAGGCCTTTGAGGGCTGGGGAGCTGGACACTTAGATATCTTACATGTCATTATGTCTCATGGCATATGTGTGTGTTTGCGTATGTACATGTACGTGCATGTTCGTGAGTACTATTGCCAATGGAGTTGAGATCTTCCTGGAGCTGGAGTTCCAGGTGATTATAAACTTCCCAACATGGGTTCTGGGAAACCAAACCAAGGTTCTTCACATGCAGCAAACTCCCTTAACTGCAGAGCTGTCTATCCACCCCACAAAAGAGTAGTTTAGAGCTGAAGTTTCAGTCCAGACCACATACTTCCTTCCCATCCATGCAACCCTCTATCATGGACAATCTGTGAAGTCTCTATGAGTATTCAAGGAACATAAGGACCTATATGGGCAGGGTCCTGGCAGGCTTAATCTTCCCAAGAGATTCATCTGGTTGTGAGACTTGGAGTCAAATGGAATGATAGCTGTTCATATTAGTTAATTTTCTTTTTTCTGTACCAAAACATCTGGTAGAAAAAAAAGCAAGACAAGAAGGTTTATTTGGCTCATAGCTTCAGAGAAGTGTAAGTTGACCATGGTATAGAAAGCATCACAACTGGCCAGGGAGCAGACAGAAAGAATGAACCACCAAAAGAGGAACTTGCCTCTTCCCACATCCCAACACAACATTCCAAGCTGAGAGCTAGGTAGGGTTATTTCCTACCCAAATCATACAGTAGAGGTCCAGGGCAAGAAGAAAATTTCTGCTGCTCATTCCCCCACCCTGTATCCTGGCATCTGAGAACTAATTTCAGATCCCAAGACTAACACTAGGGCTGCTACACTTTGTGACTGCATCACTGGGGTCTTTATGGACGAGGAGTAGAGTAGACAGACATTGTATCCTTATAGTTAGCTTTGGAGATAAGACGAGAATTTGGGCTAAGGACAATCCATGGAATCGATGGGTTTCTATCTTCTTTTCTAAAAGAATGAGATAGCTGGTCTTCAGGGAGAGACAGAAGAAGGCAGAGGAAAGAGAGAGGCCCAGAACCAGATTGCATGTAGAGAAGGCAGGGCTTCCCTTCCACTTAGGTTGCCCTAAAGTCTATGATTCCTAACAACAGAATTTGCTTCATTACTTAAAGTGAGTGAGTAGGATTCTACTCACTGAGACTGAAGAAACAGTGAGCCCAGCAGTTCTCAGTCTTGTGTGTGAAATTCAAGGGTTTCAGAAGACAACCCATCAGCAGCTGGGGCTGGACCTGACAGGCTTTGATGTCAAAGTCACCTCATCATAAGGTGAAGGCCTCTGTGGGCTTTCTGGAAGAGATGGATCCTGAGAATAATCCATGAATCCCTGTATGCTGAAGGGAAGGGTGATGCCCATTCAAATCACTCCTGATAATATAACTATTAGAAAGACTGCATTGTACCAAAACAGAATGTTGTGCCAGTGAGTGTCAACACTGTCCATCCCTGTCCCCAGGAACCATGCTGAAAAGTACCCACTGAGATAAGAAACTAAGAAAGATAATTTATTTTCTAGAGATTCTACCACAAATCACCACAAGCTGGGTGGCTTTAAATTTCAGCTCTTCCCTCCCTCCCTCCCTCCCTCCCTCCCTCCCTCCCTCCATCAAGTGTGCAGATTTGTTCTGTCAAGCCCCTGCAGCAAACAGTGGAGTCTATAGACCCTGGTTTGGGGACTGGGGAGATGGTTCAGAGGGTGAAACACTTGCTATTTAAGTCTAAAGGCCTGAGTTCAAATCCCCCAAACTCATGTAAAGCTGTGGGCAGTAATGTGCATTAGCAATCTCAGAATTCTTAGGGCAAGCTGGGAGATGGAGATAAGAGAATGCCAGAAGTTCACAGGCCAGTCTGGCATAGGTGGGGCAAACAACAAAAGACCTTCTCAAAATAGGGTGGCGGGCAAGGACCAGCATTTATAATTGTCCTTTGATGTCAACACATGCTATGGCATACATACAACAACATACTCACAGGGGAAAACACACACAAACACACACACACACACACACACACACACACACATGCACACAGAGAGAGAAAGAGAAACACATACAAAACTGTGAACCAAAATAAATCTTGCATTTTTAAAGATAGTTTTAAAATATACACGTGTGTGAGTCTGTTAATTTGTATGTTCATGAGTCTGTGTGGGGGTGCCATGTGTGTAAGGGTACCTATGGAGGCCAGAAGAGTGTGTAGCGCTGGAATAATGAGCAGCTAAACTGTGCCTGAATTTGGGGTGCCAAGTGGAAGAGCAGCAAATACTGTTAACTCCTGAGCCATAGCTACTAAATTAGCTTCCCTCCCTCCCTCCCTCCCTCCCTCCCTCCCTCCCTCCCTCCCTCCCTCCCTCCCTCCCTCTCTTACCGGCCCATCATCTCAGAAACATTGCCAGAGCAATGGAAACTTGACTAATACACATAGTTCTAGAGATCAAAAGCCTGAAATCAAGATGTCAACATGGCCCCACTTTCTCCAAAGACACAGTGGAGAATCTCCTCACCTATCCTGATGGCACAGGCATCCCTTGGTGTGCAGATGGATCACTCCAGTCTCTAAGCATCTTCCTATCATCTCCTTGTTCCTGCCCCTCCCATCTCTCACGAGAAGGCCTGTGATTGGCTCATCTGGTTTGGGATTTATACAAGTAATTCTATCTATAAAGATCTCCTTTCCAAGTAACTACTCTTCACAAATTTTGAGATGTAGTGTATTTATTTTGTGGGAGGTTGGCACAGAGGTCACTGGAGGGAGGTTGTCTGGTTTTTTATTATATACAGCAAGCTGTATTTGGATGAACTGTAGAACCAGTCCAGTATGACTGCCATGCTGTTTTCCTGGACACAACCTGTGGGAGGTTCATGTGGGAGGATGTAAAGAGAGACTGGGTCAGAAGGAGCCTTCCCACTTGAATATTCCATCTTGCTCTGGAGAATACAGGTGTCACTATTTTAATCCTGGATCTATGGTTTTTAAGGAGAAGCCAGCATGGAGATTGTGGGCATTCCTCTCCAGGCTGTCCTTCGGTTCCCACAAATATCACCCCACGAGCCGTCATTTACCCTCTCGGGAAATGTACAGATGGTCTTGGGCATGCTGCCAAGAACTTTGGGTTCCAAAGGGAACAGCCAGCAGTAATAGAGCTAGCTGGTCTGGGAGAGTATTCTCTCCAGGGCTGTGCCAGGGATAAGGGCTGAGAGAGGAAAGAAGCAGAGCTCTGGCCCTCAGCAGTACTAGGACAGGGCTCACCTCTTCCAGATCGTCCTAGTAATCCTTGATGTACCTGGGAGATGGGGACACGGGAACCCCACGCCCTCACTCCATGGCAGACCCTCTGTCCCTCTGCAGAGCCCACTGGGCATCCCTTCCCTTCTCCCTTGCCTACTTCCATTTGATGCAATCTATGAAGAACCTCCTCATAGAGACGGTCCCCACTGACAGTCCCCAAATGCTCCTTCCCTGCTCCCCACTCCTGCGTGCGCTTGCTGTCAGCTCTCACCCCTCCACTTGGTTCATAAAGGAAGAAAATGCACTTTCCTACCCAACCTGGAGCAACTTTGTAAGTGACATATAAAGTTCAGTTCGACACTAGCGAAAATTGAATTTATCTTGGAAATGCTTTATTCTTCCAAAAGCTCACGTTGGCAAAGTCTAATGTATAGAAAAGCATGAAATACTGTGGGTCCCGACGCAGCAACTTCTTCAGCTACGCATTAAGCCGCAGGGTCCGAATGCAGGTTTGCTTCTGTCAACCACTCTCTTTAACTCAAATGCCCATCAATGTCCCTGCTAAATGGGAGTCTTGTGTGCATCGCATCTTATCATAATGTCACAAAACCCATAGAATTACAAATCAGGTTTAAGGCAGAAAACATGACAGGGAAATAAAAGTATACAAAAAGTACATTAAGTATCAGTCTTCATTTATTCTCACCATTCCAGCCTACCTCTCAGCTCAGCTCCACACTGCACGCAGCTCAGCTTGAGGTAGCCTAAGATCCATTTTAGAGTGGACTGAAATATAAATGATGGTTCACTCTGCACATGAACATAGACAACTGTATAAAATATTTAAATAAAGACGGGAAAGAACAGAGGATTGCCATGAAGCCTTTGGCAGACTCAGCCTTGGGGGAATTTAGCAGCTTGAGATTCATTACAAATTTCGTCTTTAATGTTATTTTTAGTTCAATATTTTGTAGCACTCAGAAGTAAATCTTGGTGTACTGTCTTCTCCTTCCCCTGGCTTCCTCTCCTTCGGTGTCTGATCCTTCAGTTTTACTGAACCCTAATACGGTTTCAATAAAATTGATTTGTGACGTCGTAATGCTGTTTGTTACGGCTCCTCTTTCTTGATGTAATGGGGGGAGGTCTGTTGTATGATTCGGCAGAGTGAGGAGGATCGCTCTTGATTGGAGAATAAATTGTCATGAACGGAGAAGCAGCCGGCTGCACTGTGAACTCTCCATCTCTCTGTCCCTCCTTCTGTCTCCCATCTTGAATTTCTGGCCTTGTGTTATGGCCCCAAATGCATCATCTGTCCCCTCCGAAGAGAGCTGTCACCCAAAATAAAGATTCAAAGAAGACAAAGAGACTTGGGTTTTGAAATAACTACTGTTCAGTCACTCTCTCAACATAAATCTCTACCTGGAAACCTCCAGCTTGTTTGTAATGTCCAGATGAAATTCTCAAAAAAGGCGTCTTTCTTCAAGCCAAAGGTGGAGAGGACCAGTCACTTGGAAGCTCTGTCCTGGGTCGTTTGCAGGCTCTATGGTCTTCCAGGGAGACTGCAGTGTCAGACAATGTCTCCCAGTGAAGCAGATGATCATTTGGGAAGGGAAGAGCTAAGCTTGGTTCCCTGCCTGCTGTGCTCCCAGAAAGCCATTTATTCAAAGACTGAATGCCTCTGAGGAGGAGCCTGTAGACCTCCTAACGGTTTCCATTGACTCAGAACAGGAGTTTTATTAGGGATATTGGGCCTGGGTGGATCCTAGCTGGAGGAGGTGACAGAAGATAATTGGGGCTCATGCCTGATCTCAGAGCCACCCCAGAAATGGGTACTTAAGGGCTGGAGACAGGGCTCAGTGTTTGAGAGTACCTGTTGCTCTTGCAGAGGACCCAGGCTTGGTTCTCAGCACCCACTTGGGGGCTCTGTGTCCCAGAGGATCTGATGCCCTCTTCTGATCTGCATGGGTATTGCACACACACAACAGTGCACAGACAGGTGCATCCAGACATATAATTTTTTTTTTTAAAATGGATGTTTATCTCAAATACTGGGTTTCTCATGTTTCCCAGAGAGACTTCACAGCTTCATAGGTGTTCAAGCTTGCTTTTCTGTTGCGATAAGGACCATGACCAAGAAACCAAGGAAAGGGTTAATTTGATTTACATATCCTAGTTAGCATCCGTCACTGAGGAAAGGGTCTAAGTCGGTATTCTACTGCTGTAAAGAGACACCACGACCTCAGAAACTGTCTTTCCTCCCCACTCCACACGCAATGGTGCCTTTTTAAATTATGTAACATAATGTCTTAATTAATCTTTGGGAATCTCACATCATGCCCCCAATTCTGTTCCCCTCCCAGTCCCTCTGCACCTTCCCCTCACCCCTGCAACACCTCCCAAAATAATTTTTTTAAGAGATACAAACAAAACAAGCAAACAAAAAGAAAAAGAAACACCACATACACACACACACACATACACACACACAGCACACATACACACATACATATACACACACAGACACAGACACACACAGGCACACACACACATACACACACACATACACACACAGAAACACAGACACACAGGCACACACATACACACACACATACAGACACATACACACACAACACACATACACACAGACACACAGGCACACACAAACACATGTACACAGGCACAAACACATACACACACATACACGCACACAGACACACACAGCACACATACACACATACATATACACACACACAGGCACACAAAGACACACGTACACAGGCATACACACATACTTGCACAAGACACACATAGATATCCTCACTCACACACACGCACATGCACACACACATACACACACACTCATATATATACACACACATACACACACATACACAGACATACACACATGCACACACATGCACACACATGCACACACACGCACACACACATACACACATATACACACACACATACACACATACACACACATATACACACGCGCACACACACACATACACACACATACACACACATACACACATACACACACATACACACACACACAAACACACATACACACACATGCACACACACATATACACACACACATACACACACATACACACACATACACACACATATACACACACACATACACACACACACACATACATACACATATACACACACATACACACGCGCACACACACATACACACACATGCACGCACACACACGCACACACACGCACACACACATGCACACACACACACACACACGCACACACACACACGAGATCTCTTTGCTCCCCCATCTGTCCTCATTCTCCCTGCTGGCACTGGGAGCTGTGGTGTGTCACACAATTTTGTCCAATCAGTTTTACTTGCAAATGTCCATTGCAGTGAGTCACTGGTCTGGCTCAAGGCCTCTGGTTTCGGGTACCCCATCATCACTGGGTCCTCACTGAGCTCCTCTGGAATATCCTGCAGTCACCCAGAGTCACAGACAGCCTCTTGTCACTGCTACAAAGGACCAGCTCTTTCACGAGCTTCAGCAGGACCTCGATGGAGTAGATGGGCCAACCCCAGGCCTCGCTGTGGTGATGTATCTCCTATTTAACAAAATCATCTGGAATATCAGAGATCAGAGTCACCCACAGTCAAGCCAGGAGGGTCTGAGGGGCAGAGAGTGATAACTCACACCTTTATCCCACCACTCAGGAGACAGAGATCTTTCTGTGTTTCTGTGAGTTCAAGGCCTAACAACCAGACAGTACCAGCTCACACCTTTAATCCTAACTCTAGGATTATGATGCAGAGTTGAACTGGGTAGTGAAACCGGGTGGAGAAGACATTTAAAGAGGCATAGGAAGACATTGAGGTGTTCTGTAGGAGTGAGCAGCCAGGCAGAGGACCCTTGGAGATAGCATTTCCCCAGTTTGTCCTGAGAAACTGGCTGGGTGAGAATTGACTGGGGTCTGTTTCCTCTTTCTGATATTCCAGCTTTTCCCCAATATCTGGCTCTGAGTTTTCATTAAGTACCAACTAGAACTCGTGCAACACCTGACTGTGGGCCTGGGTGGTAGTTCCGCTACTGGAACCGTCCCCTTGAGGGCAGAGCCAGCTCCTCTGTGCCCATAACCACAACATCTCTTACAAAAGGAAACATTTAGCTGAGAGCTGGCTCACAGTTTCAGAGGTTTAGTCCATTATTATCATGGAGGGACATGATAGCATTCAGGCAGACATAGTGCTGGGCTGAAGAATTACCCTAGAGCTACATCCTGATCCAGTGGCTGAAAGAGAGACCCTAGGACTGGCATGGGTTTTTGAAACTTCAGAGCCCACCTTCAGTGACACACTTCCTCCAACAAGGCCACACCTCCTAATCCTTTCAAACAGTGCCTCTCCCTGGAGACTAAGCATTCAGACCCATGAACCTGTGGAGGACATTCTTATTCAAACCACCAAAAAGTCCAAGCGGGAACCTGTGCAGGGCCCAAACCTGCTGGTAGGAAGGGAAACAGAGGCTCTGGAGGAATGCTATTCACTGGCTTACTTCTCATGGATCACTCATGCTGTTTCTATACAGCTTGGGACCACCTGTACGGGGGGTTCTACACTCAGATGTTCACAAGATAACCGGAGGTCAAGGACAGCTTGGTCTACATAGTGAAACTGTTTCAAAAGGCAAAAAAGGCCCTCCCCTATCAGTCACTAATTAAGAAAATGTCCTACAGCGGTTCTTAAAGAATGATTGAGGTTCCCCTCTTTCAGATATCTCTAGCTTGTATCAAGTTGACAAAAACGAAACTAGCTGAAACATGAAATGCTCATCTCTCTCTCTCTCTCTCTCTCTCTCTCTCTCACACACACACACACACACACACACACACACACACACACACATTTCTTGGTTACTATAATATAAGCTGTTCAGCTCCTCTCTGCCCTCCTGGACACAATGGGCTGAACTTTTTGAAACCGTGAGCCAAAATAATCCCTTACTCCATTATTTCTGTCACAGAAGCATAGGGAATTTATTAGGCTGGTTGGTACACCTGACAATTGAGGCTGAGAAATACCACAATATGTCATCAGGAAGCTGGAAACCCTGGGATGCTGGTAGCGTTGTTCAGTTCAGGTTCCAAAGTATGAGATTCCCTAGGCTGCAATGGGCCCCTGATGCAGTTGGACAATTCAAAGGCTACTGGACCACTGGAGCTGGAGTTCTGATATCCAACGATGGGAGAAGCATGAATCTCTGATCCAGGAGAGTCAGACCAACTTGCTTTCCTTGTGGATGTCTGTAGGTACTCATATGTGAAGGTGCCTTGGTGCACCTGCCGTGGCCAGAGGACAAAGTCAGCTGTCAGTTCTCACCACCCATCTTGCTTTGAAACAGTCTCTCATTTATCAAATAGACACTAGGGTAGCCATCCCACAAGCTCCTGAAGGTAGTCCCCTCTCTGCAACCACCTCATCGATATTACAGGGATGCCCTACTGCCTACCCATTTTATATGGATTCTGCCGGTCCAAACTCTGCTCTTCGTATCTGCATGGTTAACTCTTTACCCCCCAGGCCATCTCCACAGTCCTCTTCTTTGTAATAATTAGTTTCTGGCCTCCAGGTTGGGACTCTCTTGCAGCCCTGCTGCTAGACAAAGCTTATTTTAATTTCGTGTTGATTGACCTGTGGCTCAGACATATTGCTAGCTAGCTCTCTCATCTTAACTCAATCAATTTCCATTAATCTGTATAGCCATGTGGCTTGATACCTTTTCTCAGAGCAGCATGGTTGTCTTCTTTCCTTTGTATCTGCTGGCATCTCTGTCTTGCTCTTCCCGTCCCCAGAGTTTTCTTAGTCTGATAGCCCCACTACACTTCCTGTCTGCCTTCTGCCAATCAGCATTTTACTAAACCAATAGGAGGGACAAATATTTACAATGTGCAAAACTATAATCCCAAAGCATTTCTCCTTTTTTTTTTCCTTTTAAAAACAAGAACCCCAAATATAATTTCCTTCGTATAGCTTTTTCCTCACTGTTATCTATAGCAACTTGTAACCAACACTGTCAACAAAGACAAACATAATCCATTTGGGGGAAATGTAGGCATAGTTTTCTAGACTACTTCCTGAAGATTGCGGGTGATGGTAATCTTAGGGGGATCCTGAGAAAATTTGTTCCTCCTGTTTGTTGGAGTGTATAATCCCACAGCACACTTGGTTACAGACAGGAGTTGTGTCCTTCTTACTATTATTCGAATCTAAAACACCTCCTGCAGGCTCATGTGTTTGGATACTTGGACTCTAGTTGGTGGTTCTGTTTTGGGAAACTGTGGAACATTCTGAACTGTGGCCCAGCTTGTCAAAGTGGGTCAGTGGGAGTGAGCTGTGAAGATAATACCTACTTTTTTTTTTTTCCTGGTTCAAGCTCTCTGCTTCATGATTCTCCACCATATGAGAAACAGCAGCCTCAAACTCCCCCTGCTCTGACAGCCATGCTTTCCGTACCATGATGAACCCCAGCCTCGAATACATAAAGATAGAAAATCCTTCACTAAGTTGCCTCTATCACATATTCCATTATAGCAATGAGAAACATAATCAACACACTCACTATGCTGGGACCTATATAACAGACCATGAAGATGAAAGATTGACTATGTTCCTGAGGACATTTGGGCTCATTCAAAGAAAAATACATGCTCAGGGATGGACAGGTTCATTCACGAGGCAGGAAAACTGACTTTCTACTGCTCACTTCTCAGGAGAGGAGAGACTTGATCTGAGAGCAGCATAGGGGGCTCTTTTTCCTCTCTTCCCTGACATGACCCCATTCCAGTTACATATCTGCCACTGGAATCAATGGGAAAGTGCATATAAGGATTTTACATACTGGCTGGTACATAGTATCCACTCAATACATGTTAGCTTGCTATTATAATCATCTTCCTAATGGCGAGGTCAAGGCAATTAGCTGAGTCTTATTTTTAATGAAAACTTTGATAAGATAATCCTTGCAAGGGAAGGAAGGCTCCCCACCAACGGGGATGATTAAAATGCCTTGACACTTTGGCTAGTGACAGTACACAAATTTTCTTAGCTAAAATCTCTGACTGAGTTTTGGTGGCCACTATTGTTAGCGAGGTTCTGATGCTGAATTCAGGCTGAGGGGAAGGAATTTCTTGATGAGTGAGTTGTATCTACCATGCTCTCCAAAGAGGAGGTATGGATGAGGGCAATGATTGACATGCCTGTCCCTTGGGATTATTGGAATCCATTTTCCTTCATTTGAAGAAAGCATTATCATGAGAGTTGCCTAGCTCCTTCACAGAAAATGGGAAAGCAGGGCTTCTTGCTCTGCATAGGTAAGCTGAGTATAAAATCTGGGGATGGTATCTGATATAAGCATATCTCTTCAGCACTGCCTAGACTTTCCAAAGAAGAAAAAAGAGAAAATAGAAAAGATGAAGGAAGGTGGGATAAATAGTATGACTTGAGGATGGAGAGAATGCTCAGTGGTTAGGAACACTGGATGATTTTGCAGAAGACCATGGCTTGGTTCTCAGCATCAACACTGGACAGTTCACAACCATCACAACTCCAACTCCAGGGGATATGATGCCCTCTTTTGGCCTTCCGAGGTACTGTATGTTCATGGTGCATACACATATGTAGGCAAACACATATTAAATAAATATTAAAAATTCATGACTTGTAGCACAATGAGAAAGAATACCAAAAGATTAATGATGAGAATATGCACAATGTAGCTAAAATATTAGTAACCATAAGCAAATAAGAAAAAGACAATTCTCAGAAAGATAGGCAGCAGAGTCTAAAACTTCATGGATGAGGCCTATTGGTCAATAAATACTAGGAGCCCGTGAAGTGTGAATGAATAACCAACCACACCTTACTTTTCAATTTGGCCACAGTTTTTATTCTGATGATGTGAGGCTGGGAGGGTGTAGGGACTGGATGGGAATGCACTCTTTAAACCAGTATGATAGAGAATTGACAGTACACAATACACTGTGGATGTACAGAACTTTTCCATTCTGATTTCTACCTTTGGGTATATATAGTCTACAAAGAATTATGTTCACGGAGCTCCATGGAAACGTGCTTGGTGTGGTAATCCCCAAAGCTAAAGTCAACCAAACTACCCATCAACTGGGGAAAGGGCAGATAGTGAACAAAGGTAAGGTATGTAGTTCACTTCGGAGTGAAAACTGCCAATGTTGTACGTATTCAAAGATCAGTATCAGTGACAATCAAGGCCTCCTGCCCACCAATGCCGTGCATATTCCATGCACAACTCAAGGACATATGTGCCGATGGTGATGAAGACAGGGTGGGTCAAAACAACTTCAGTCTTACTGATTGTGGTGATGTGAATGGGAATGGGCCTCATAGGCTTATACGTCCGAATGCTTATTCCCAGTAGTAAAACTGTTTGGGAAGGATTGGGAGGTGTGGCCTTGAATTACTGGTGCCCGCTTGGAGGTTTCGAAAGACTGATGGCATTCCCAGAGTCCTCTCTATGCCTTCAGGATAAAATGTGAACTTTCTGCTGTCTGACCCTCTACCCTTGCTTTGCTCTCAGGGACCCAAGGCTTCTGAATCAGTAAGTCCAGCAGAATGCTTTCTTCTTTGTCTCATTTGTGGTGTTTTATTACAGCAATAGATAAGAAACTAAGTTATTAGTGATATTGTCATATTTTAAGGTAAGACGTTCCTTTCTTCCACGAGCCCTTTTGTAATCTAATCATATCGTGATAGCTTGCTTCTAGAAGAGTAAGGAGGAATGGAGATGGGAACTCAATAAGCTCATGGTAATGTGTATGTTATTCTGTGAATAGATACTTTCATTTAAAAATAATACGTTCATGCATTATTTGTGTGTTTTAGGGACCAAAGAAATGGTTCAGTTTGTAAAGTGCTTGCAGGAAAAGCATGAGTCTGAGTTTGGATCTCCAGAACCTGCATAGGAACAAGGAGGAGTGGAACAGCCTGTAACCCCTCTTCTAGAAAAGCCAAGGCAGGAGGATCCCTATTGGAATAGCCAGACCACAGCCTGTAAGCCACACTAGCAAACCATTCGGTCAGCTTGGTGGTGATGATACTCCAGATTCAGTGAGAGGGCTCATCTAAAAAGTAAGGAGCAGTGTAGTTAAAGAAAACACCTCATGTCAGCCTCTGGCCTCCACATCACACACACATAGACACACACACATACACACACACATACAAACACAGACACACACAGAGACACACACACATACACACACAGACACACACACATGCCCAGATTCACACACACAGATACACACATGCACACACACAGAGAGACACACAAACACACACAAATACATTCTCACTTATGCAAACACATGCATACAAGTAAGAGTTAGCCTACAGAGTCCTGACTGTTGGTCACAGCCAAGTGAGTGTCAGTAGGTGGATATGACTATTGTCTCTGTGGCCATAATGGCCTCTGAGTTCTTCTCTTGCTTTCTCACTGCTCATATTAACCACTAGGTCCCTATGTCTTGGTGGCCTAGGAAGAGCAGCATGTGGCTTTCCAGCGGGAATCATACTGTCGGAGGCCAGCAGGTAGCTGTCGTCACTCAAGGTGGGAACACAGTGCTGGACTCTGATAGACTCCATCTCTCACAGGCTCCTAGACAGCCTGGCACTTTGGAGGGGTTGTGGGCAGCAGCATTAACCTTTCATAAAGTCTTGGTCTCCTTGACTAGTGTCCAATGATTCCCACCATTTCACACACACACACACACACACACACACACACACACACACACACACACACACACACACCCTGGACGCAAGGAGTATGTGACCAATAATAACTGCTCAGAGAACCTTTTTGTCTGTTCTTTGGTGTCATATCTGTCCCTAAGATAATGACCTGCCACTTGGGACACTAGGCTGCTGCTTCTAATGGGTGAACTGCTCATATCCATTCAGACTACCTCTTTGACTACTGTATTAAAGAGAATGGTCTACAACTTCTGCTCAATGTTGCTGTAGTGTGACAGGTTTCCCTGGGGAGACAGGACATACATGTCTATTCACCATGAAAGGGAAACCCAAAACAGACAAAAGTCCCGATTGTATCCAAGTCCCATGTGGTGGCTCAATAAGATTTATTGAAGTTAGCAACAGGAGATTGAGTTGGAGCTACTTACAGGGTGCAGGGATAACTCAAAAAGAGCAGAATCATTGAAAAACCGATCCCAGAGTGATCACATAGGGAAGCTGCAACCGCAGAAGGCTTGACAGCCCAAGAACCTCTTCTGTGCAGCTGGACAGAGACTTCTTCACCAGCAGTTGCTCAGACTTTAGCTTTATATAGCTGGGAGGGGACCTTGAGTAAGTTTCAAGTCCTCACGCTTTCATGGTGTGTGACCCTTTGTGTATCTTCCAAGTCTCAAGAGCCTTTCACTCCCTCCTGGAAAGAATGATTCAATTTAGAGGAAACCACCATATAATAGATGTGGGATTCATGCCTCCTCTCGATCCTCCCCCCCCAACCCCCGCTACTATTCCAAGTCTAGCTTTATGCCAGCCCTGGAGGGAGGCTCCACTCTGCCTCCTGTAATTATTATTTCCACTAGTGAGTAATTTTCTTAAGTTCCTTGCCCCGGACACCCAGGCTGGGGCTGGAGGGATGTACCCAGCAGCATCTCTTCACTCTTTATTCTTGTACCTACCACTACTTAAGTTGCTTTATGGGATCACCTACTGATCAGATTTCCTGTCACATTCAATGTATTCCCTGTTCCAGGAGGAGGTGTCAAACCCAGAGGATCCTCACCATCATTTTTTGTCAAATTACTATGTGTATATGTTCTTTCATCTGCAATGGGGCCACATCTCAATAGACACACTGCAAATTTGCAAATTCAAAACGTCATATGTAGAAAATGCACTCAATACATGTAATCTAACCAAATCACTGCTCAGTCTATAATATGCACAGAACATGTATGTTAAGCCTACAGTTTAACACAAAGCCTATGTATGAGAAGAAATTGAATATCTTGTGCATTTTTGTTTAATGCTTATGTACCAAAATCCATAAAGTATTGGAGTCAGTAAGTCCAGCTGTGTGTGTGTGTGTGTGTGTGTGTGTGTGTGTGTGTGTGTGTGTGTGTGTGTATGTGTGTGTGTGTATCACAGTCCTCCATAAAGTGAAGGTAGCTTATCTTCACGATAACATCATGTGTGGGTATCCTTGGCTCCCTGAGGCTTCTTATTGTCATACTATGAGTAACTAGCTTGGGAAAGATCTCCATTGAAAATTTGAAAAATAATCCATGTTGGATGCATATTACAATGAACTCCCCACAAAGTTGACAAATCATAAAACACATCATCTGCATTCCTGAGAATACAGAAAATAGAAGGGTCAAGACCAGCTCTTACAAGGACATGGCTCTCAGATGGGATGCATCACACAGGAGGAGAATGCTATGTGATTCAGGCACTGGAACATCTTGGTGTCCAAATTTGAAGGTCTCCTTGAGGCTCAGAAAGATGGTAATAGAGTAGATGTTCTGTGGACCTTAAAATGAGTCCAGTTTTCTATCCCATTCTATGTGAATTGCCCATCCTAATTATGCACATCTCTCCTGTCTCCTGGGGCATCTGAGAGTAGAATGGACTATGTATAACAAAGGACTTTTGCAACTCAGAAAGACTGCATTAAAAGGCTCACATGGTCCTAGGCAGGAATATTCATTTGAAGCTTCTGATACACACTCATTTATTAAAATGCCTGACCAGCAATGGTTTATTGAGAAAATACTATACACTAGGGATGCTTTTAGAACCGAAGGATGTTGAAAAGAACATAATATATATCCCCAGTCATTATCAGTGTAGCTTCACAAAATGGGAATAGACACTGAAGAATATAGAGTGTCAGGTGCTACTCAGGGCAGAAATAAATGGTGCCATGGGCAAACCACTGTCACATAGAATATATGAAAGACTCCGTTTGACTCTATCCCCATCTGACTGATGCTCAGAAGCAAGATGAGATGTGACATCTTCTTTAAGAAGGTACAAGTCAGAGAGGCTGCCTGCTCAGGACAGAAGTTCAGGAATAGTCCTGGGGTACCACAGGTGCAGTGGGATGCAGTCAGATGTCTACCTGCATCCCCATGGCACTTTCAGAGCCCATAAGCAGAGCAGTCAGATCCTACTACCAGCTACAGTCTTCTCATCTTATAGAGGAAGCATTCCAGGGTGCCAAGGAGTCAACACTCACAGAAGAAACCCTCACTTATGCTTGCTCCCTCTGCCCTTGCCCTATAAACCTTGACCCATTCTGTACAATGTTCCTGGAGGCATCAGTAGTGGCATCAGCATTTTGAGTCTCAGGTGCTTGCAGCACTGACCAAATGATGCTCACAAACCCATTCATCCTGCGTCAGTCACCTTCCCTTCACATTCTCTGGAGTCAACTTCCAGACAAATCACTCACACTAGTATGTTGGACCGGGGATTGATTTCCGGAGGAATCCAGCCTAAGATTCCAGACAAGTTACTCTGTGGAACACTTGATGTGTCTCTCCTTGTTTGCCTTACATGCACTTCAGTGGGATGTCCCCTCACCTCTGTCCGTCTGCATTTTCTGCGCCTGCTGACAAGTCAGTGGAGCACAGGTCTCACACTCTAGCACATCTGGAAGGCCCTGTATCCCTCATCCTTTCTTAGACTCCCTATCACATTCACCCCCTCCGCACCCCTTGTTTACCAAATGTTCAATTTTGGTTATGTTACTATAAAAATCAAGCAGCTGGCAATTCCGGCTTGATTAGCAGGTCTCCAGTTTTGATTAGTAAATTACTGTGCTAATCAAGGTTAATTCTCATTGCAGTGCTCGGCAATAGATTTTATATTTTGCAGGGAAATGGTTTTCCTGCCTGAGATGGAGAAGCTTTTCATTAAAGGAATCCAAAGATAGGAAAAGAGAGATGTGGGTTTGAGCAGTGTGGAGGATGGGCACCTGTATGATTTCCCCTTTAATGAACCTTGTCTTGGGGTCAAGGAGGCTAAACGAGGCTCCTGAGAAATATCTGTTCAGGTCTCCAGGGTGTTGAAGGTGCTTTTGGGAGACACAGCACTCTTGCTGGGAGGGAAAGGCATTGAGTTCAGGTCAGAAGCTCCAATTGCTGGGGTCTGGAAAAGTGGAGCCAGGAGGCCTGTGTACAAGATCTGAAGTACCACTGGATGAACTGATATCTTTACGTGCCCCAGAGAAGCTTGAAGAAAGAGGGTTGAGGCCAAGCCATGTTTTGGAGCAACCCTTTTATTCCTCAATGTGGGAAAGACCATCTTTAGCAAATAATAGCTAATAGCCACAACAGAGGTCGGGGGCTCTGAGAGGCCTGGAACCAAGAGCAAGCTTTTGGGCTGCAACTTGATTTGGGTTCTAATTTTATCTTGAGTCTTGCTTTTGGATTGTGGATCATATGCCTTGAACTACAGTTGGAAAGAAAGAATCAAAGAGAATGGAAGGGAATCTCAGGTCCCTGGGATCTCCCCACGTACTCATTTCATCCCACTATCTGATGTCGGAAAAGGATGCTTTCCCTCCAGCCTGACTACTGACCAAGTATGTCTTTAGAGTTATGGACTCTGTCAGCCCATAGAAATCACACAATTTTTTAGAAGGAAAAACGGTAAGGAATCAAAGCATGGACAGTACAGTTAGGTCTCGCTATCCCTCTCCTGAGACATAAGGCAGCCATAGGTTTTCCAAACATCTGTTTACCTCATGCTCCTAAGCACCCTCTGGGCCTACATGAGTGTAGCATAGCTCTGTCTGTATATAGAATAGGCTTTACCTTTTTCCTTTCCCCAGACAATAGGAGCTTTTGTGCACCCTGATATACATTCTGTTCCAGGAGAACTTTCTTCGGGGACTATCGGCTACAAAAAGAAGCAGATTAAGTCTCAGCGGCACCTTTGACATGGTCAACTAAAATTTAGGAGATGTAGAAAGGTACTTACTTCCAGGCATATCCCCTTTGCCAGAGTGATTGCCTGTTTCTAGAGTCTGAAGCTTATTCACACCCATACTAAGTGGGCAGTAGGTGAGACGGGATAGTGGGCTGGTGACATGATGTGGAGGAAGCACTCCTGTTTGGAGGTGAGATTGGGCAGTACAGGCAGTAGTATCCATGTGAAGCCACATTCCTAAGGACAGATGCTTCCCTCTAGACTCTAGAGCCTAGAGAGAGGCCAGACTTTAGTTTGTTTGTTAATTTTTAAGAGAGAGAGAGAAAGTGTGTGTATGTGTGTGGGTGTGTGTCCGTACAGGCATAGATACCCAGGTACTCACAGAGGACAGAGATGTTGGGCTTTCTGGAACTGGAGTTAGATTGTTGTGAGCCACCTGATATGGGTGCTGGGAACTGAACTCAGGTCTTCTGCAAGAGCAGCACTTGCTCTTAGCTTTTGAGCCCCCTCTCCAGCCTTCAAACATTGTTTTAAATATATTTTGTGATAGGCATATTATTACATACCTGTAATCTCAATATTATAGAGGTGGAGACAGGAAAATTGTGAATCTGAGGGAAGTCTTGGCTATATAACAAGATCTTGTTTAAAATTTAAAATTTAAAAGTACCTCTTGTACAAATAAAAAGTCAAAAGTCAAAAAGATAAGTATGTGTTATTAGGTAGACAGTAAGAAAATCTTTGCCCTTCAACTAAAATATTTGAGAACCTCCCCACACCCCTGCAACACATAAAGTTCTAAGCCAAGACACCTCGGTCTTAGCTACCTTTTTATTAATATGTTAAGACATCATGAACAAGGACATTTTTTGGGGGGGTAGAGTTTATTCGGGTTCATTTACAGTTTTATAGGGTGAGTCCATGGTCGTCATGGTTGAGAACATGGTAGGCAGGCAGGCTGACATTGGAGCAATAGCTGGTATCTTCCATCTTTTTCCACATGTATAGGGAGGGGAAAAAAGGGACACCAGTAATAGTGTGGGCTTTGAAACCACAAGGCCACACCTCCAAATACTTCCCAAACAGTTCCACCAAATGGGAACCAAATATCAAAACTGATGAGCCTAAGGGACCCATGCTCATTCAAACTACCTCAGTCTCTGCTCTTCAGTCCCAATACCTTTTCAGTCAATGTTGGTTGCTGCACTGCTTGCAATAACTGGAAAATAGAAGCAGATGAGTGGATACAGAAATGGTGTTAAATGCATCTACATCTCCTGTTTGGGCCAGAAGCACCGGTGGAATATGAGGGGCAGGGAGAAAAGAGCTGTTCTGGAAAGAAGAAATCTTTGAGTAGAATAATCTATAGGTCACAGAGCCTTCCCTGATCCTTAGCTCTTTACCCTTTCCAATGTCCTAGATACTAAGAAAATGTGCATCTTCTGAGGGATGCCTCTGATGACTAAACATTGTCCACTGGCCTACTGCTGCACAGATTACCGTCAACAACAGAGAAAAGTCCAGTCACATTGGTGCCAGGCTGAGGTTGCCCATGCTCCCCTTCAGCAAGGCTCCTTCATGAGATCTCAGAACAATGGCTTTTGGCGCTCTCTTCCTGTTAGTGATTGCAGCTGATGTCATTTTGCCAAACAAAATTATAAGCAAAATGGATGTTTTGGGTCAGAGTGTAGCAAGGAATATACGGCTGTGTTCCCTTCAATAAATCTGGCCTCTTTTGCCCAGACAGAGACATACCACCTATGATGATTGACATTTTCACCACTAAATTATACTATGTCTGTTTCTAGAAGAACTGTCTCCATTCTGAAATTAGCTAACCATCAACATAACATAAAATAACTCAAAACATGGTGTCATTTCACAGAGATATTGATTCATACAGACTTACTGGATTAATAACCGGTTTCCCATAAAAGGAGTAGTCACTGTGTCTTTCATAGACAGAAAAAAAATACTCTTTGGAACAATATATATTGGTACATTTAAGACTGATTGCCAAACTCAAATAAGCAAAAGGCTTTTCAGGGGGCAGTATTGTAAATGGAGAGAGAGGTGACATGGTGTCCCATACAAATGCATGCGGGGGTGATGGAGAGCTCATAAAACAGACAACTACTTATTTATTTGGAGCATTTGATTTTACTCTATTGGATTACACAAGGCTCTAATCTGTCACTGCAGTCAATCCGGGTAAAGTAAATATATGGACACATATATTTAATTCCCAAATGCCCTTTCTTTCAGCCTTTACTTCTTCAAAGTTGGACAACCTTTGGTGTCTTGGTGTGTGTTGGAGCCACCAAGCCTAGAGCAGATATTAAAAGGTCACAGTGATTTACTCGGCCCCTGATGACAGCCAATCCACTCTTTCCTTCTCTAGGACTTGGTTAGCCAATGCACTGAGAATATGTTTCTTGGCGCCTTTTAAAAAAGAGTGTGTTTTGTTTCCTTGTTTTGTCTGATGAAGTTTTATGGTTAGAAAGTAATTGAAACTAGCCTACAGTTTCTCATCTGACAAATTGCCACACGGTGCCTATAACATAATTTGAACTCCTTGTTCAAATGGCTCTTTTTACAATGTTCTGTGTCTCCGTGTCCCCTGAGGCTATGCCCATGTCAACCATAATCCTTCTGTGTAGATTCCTCTTGGGTTTTTCACGTCTATGTGAATTTATGCTGGGTCTTTGCTTCTTGAGAAACTTTTTTGGCCTCTCACAAACTAGAAAACATATGCTGTCTGTTATCTGTCTTTGCCTTGTGATTTGTGATGTGGATTCGAGATGAGGCAATTCCTCCCCACTCACAGAAACTCGTGGTCTTCAACTGACAGTTCTGCTTTCAGGTCCTTGAGACTTTTCAGACCTAGTTGGAAATAAGTCCACTAGAGTCAGGACAATGGGGGTGGCCTCTCCCTGATCCCTTCTCATCTCTCTCTGCTTCCTGGCTGCCACCAGGTGAGCAGCCCTACTCCACCACACCCTCTGTTATGTTGCTCTGCTCCATGACAGATCTAGATGCACCGGAGAAGCCTGCAAAGACTCAAATTTCTGCCACCATGGGAGCCAAATAATCCCCACTTCTCTCCTGTATCTGAAGGGTCCTACACAACAGCATTTTAATGTTGTTACACTCCTCCAAGTGGAATATGAGCCACTCATGGAAAGGGGATAGTACTCTAGACAGCTTGTGGCCTGCCGCCCATCCCATCATGGGAATGCAGTGTATGCTCAGTAACAAAGGTATTCATGCCCGAGAGAAAGAGGCAAAAAGAGAAACTTACCATCTTGACTCGCTTCCAGCTTCCTGTCACGTTTTTGGATGATAATTGTCTTCTTTGTGTCTTACTTTTCCTTCCTTTACATAAGAGGAGTAGTGTGCGTTTGCTGCCCAGACATGGCACACAGGTTAACTCATTGCAAAGCTAAACAAAGCAAGATGAAGCTATCTATTCGTTTATTCCCTTTATAGGTACTTTATGGGATTTTCTTGAAAGGATTAAGAGGTAAAACCAGTGAACATGGAAATCTGGCTATGACTACCAAGAAACAATGTATTGTAGCATTAAATTCCATCTGGCTTCTAAGGCATCCCTTAGAAAAATTACCTTCTATGCTTCTTGATGCCAAACACTGTTTCTTATTTGCCTTCCACTGTTGACACAATCACTAGCTGGTCTCTTGGTTACCATTTAATTTTTCCTGGGAGCATTCTGAGGTGATGAACCCAGGTGGTACTCACTGTCATCTCTGCTACTAAGGGAACTGAGGCAAGAGGGTCACAACTTCAAGACTAGCCCGAGGGATTCAAGCAGGGTTAGGGATGCCGGTCTGTGGGAAAACAATTGCCACAGAATACACCTGTGAGGAGCTGTGGATGCAACTCAATGGTAGAACCCTTGCCTAGCATGCTTGAAGCCCTAGGTTCAATTCCCAGGATGGTAAAAAAGGAAAGAAAGAAAAAGAGAAATAAATTGTGTTTCCTACAGTTGAACACTTGATTAAGTAGTTGAATTAAAAACAAATCTTTTTAAGTACTAAAATCGCACACCATGAGATGACCACCCAAGGAGAGACATGTGGGAATAAGACCCAGAAGGGACTGTGGATTCATGGTTCCCATTTTATGCTTATTTCGGGGCAAAAGCTGATTGAGTGGCTGGCAGGTAGAGTCCCCCACCACCACAGGCATTTTTTCATTTCTGGCTCTGCGTCCCCCAGTGTGGAAAGATGCAGTTACATTAATCTCATCATGGTAATTCCTCTGGAGCTACAAACTCTCCAAATTATTTATAGCAGGATTTATGGCTTCTTTGTAAAGCAGGGGCCTCACAGTTGATGGACATCTAACATCTTGGACGGACTGGCTAGCTGTGATCCCATATAGAAGCAATGGAGGACATGTACCCTTGGATAAAGGTCTGGTAAAACAAAAACAAACAAAAAACAAACAAAAAACAAACAAATAAGGTGGGAGTCATTGATAAAGTCTCCAGAAACAACCTAGAGTCTGCTCTTTCTTCTAGCCCTGAGAAAATCCATGTCCACCTTATGATTACCAAGTTGGTGTGATATAAAGCAGTAGGCCATCGAGAACCTGCAAATAATATTGTAAGACCAAAGACAGAGGGCCCTTTAGCCATGTCTTTAGATTCTATAAATATGGAGTCTAGCATGCATTGGTTAATTCCTGAATGTCTTTATCCCTTGAAGTGGAACTGCCAGTCAATGTTTGAGAAGAGTCTATCTATACAAGAGGCTTGTAGTTGGGATCTTCAGATGCCATTTAATTTTTCAGGGTCTAGACTCTTTCCTATGAATGTTTAGTAAATGAAAACTTTAAATAAAATATTTATTTTTAATTATGTGTGTGTACGTGTGTGTACATATGTGTGTATGAGTGTTTGTGTGTGTGTGTGTATGTGAGTGCTGGTGCCCTTTGGGGCCAGAAGAGGGGAGTTACATGTGATAGTAACCCATCCAACATGGATGCTGGGAACTGAACTTAGGTCCTCTGCAAGAGTAGTATGTGCTCCTAACTGCTGAATCACGTCTCCAGCCACTAACTTTTAATTTTAACTCCATCTATCTATTAAACCTTTGCCACAATCTACAAAATAACCAGCTTACTCATGGATGAGACAAGACAGAGAAACAGAGGATCCCAAAGGATAACATACCAGGGCAGGGCAGTCATGCCCTCCACCCTCTAGAGCTGCCTCAGGAACCACCTCTCCAATTTGTTGACCCTAAATTCTGTGTTCATCCCTGACCCTGGAACTTATGGTGTCCTGTTATCTCTCTTCCATCCATCCTGAAGATAAAAGACACGGTGGGTGGGAGACATGAATGAAAGCTGTTATTTATTGATGCCAGTTTAGGGGAACATTTTTCCTCCTGATTCATGAAGTACTTTCCTCCATTCAAGAAGTAGTTCATAAATCGTTCAATGCCAGCAGAAATTAATAATAATGAATCCATTTGCATAAAATAGTCTTATTCTGCCAGGTGCTGATAATATTTGAAGCTACAATCTTTGTGGGAAGCCGGGTGTCACAGGTATGCATATGATGCCTTCCATCTTTCTTTTGTGAATGTTACCAAAGATTCAGTTATTTACCACCCAGTCTGGATCACAGGAAGACAGTCTTTGAAAAATGTGAAAAGCAAGCATCATGGGTAAAAGTTAAGTACACACACGAGCATCTTAAGAAAACAGTTATTAGCCACATAAGAGTTCACATCTACTTAAACTGCCTCTTTGGGTAGTTTTGAAAAATGTGTCAATCTAAAGGACCATTCATTTCCAAGAAAGATTGTCACTATTTGAAAACACACACACACACACACACACACACACACACACACACACACACACACACACACAATGCATGTCAAGTCCATGGGTTGATTTATTCCAAACTCTCTTTTCTAAAGTTCTCACCAAGAGCAAAAATTCTCACTGTCATAAGTACCCCCCACATAGAAAAAAAAATGCTGAGATCAGGTGAATGTATGACACTCAGGTTAAAGTGTGCCAGGCTGTAATGGTGTAAATGGACCTGGGGCTTTGGCAACCGTGTTGGGGCTTTGGCAACCATGTTTTGCTATCTTTGTTTGAACCTTACCCTATCTTAGGAGTAGAGGGTAAACATCTCATATCCTCCCCTGAGAAAAATTTGTTATCCCTTATCTGCACAAACCCATTTTCATTTTGTTTTGCCGACAGCTGGCCCTCTCTAGCCATGTCACATTTATGTGTTCTCAGATTCAATCATCTGTGGATTGAAATGATTACCAAAAACGTAATTTTAGAAAGTCCCAAAGAGCTAACCTTTCTGTTTGCTCTGTGTTGAGTGTTATTCAATTCTTTGCAGGTGCAGAGCTGCAAGGGTGTTCTATGAGGCACTGTCAGTCATGTGGAGGTGATGTAAAGCACACAGGATGATGCAGATGCTGGGCCATTTTCACGGAAGGCCTGGGAATCTGTGAATTTCATGAAGCAGTCCACTGCAGACATGGAGAGTTGCCTCTATATATTCCAGGAGCCCATGCCCAGGTCCTGATCTTGTTTAATATGTATTTTTAAAGTTTGTGTGAATGTCTTCATCAACTGAGTACTATATGAACATGTGTATATGTGAATGTGTGTGCCCACATGCATATGTACAGACAGAGGCTATGCACATGTGTGAGAGTGAATGTGTGTGCCCATATTCCTATGTACAGACAGAGGCTATGTACATGTGTGAGTGTGAATGTGTGTGCCCATATGCATGTGTACAGAGTCTATGCACATGTTTGAGTATGAATGTGTGTGCCCATATGTGATGTGAGAATGCCTTTCTGTATGCTGTGAATATCAATCTTTAAATAAAGGAACTGTTTTGGGCCATGACAAGCACCATAGAAGAAGTAGGAGGAGAAATCAGAACATAGGTAGGAGAAGCAGGGTGGAGTCAGAGGCAAATCAAGCAAGTCGTCCAAGGAGCAACATGTAAGGAACACACGTGAGCCACAGGTCACGTGGCAGACAGATTAATAGAAATGGGTTGAGTTAAGATGAAAAAGCTAGCTAGCAAGCTGCTTAAACCATAGGCCAAACAGCATAAAGTTAATATAAGCGTCTGAGTCATTTCTGGGGGCCTGAGCAACAGAGGCAGGTGGCTATGGGTCTGGCGCTGCAGGTCTGTGGTTCTGGGCCTCTGGCCGCCTGGGACCAAGAAACCCCATTGCAACACATATGCATATGTACAGACAGAGGCTATGCACATGTGTGAGTGTGAATGTGTGTGCCCATATACACGTGTACAGAGGCTAGAGGAGGGCATTAGATATCCTCCTTTACCAAAATTTGTTATCTGCACCTGTCTCCTCTTCCCATGAGCTGTGATCTTGTAGTAAACCTGTAACTAGGCTTGAAGCCAGCAAGCCCTAGGGACTCTCCTGTGTCCCCTTCACCACCCATGTCGAGTGCTGTTGTTACAGGCTCACAGACCATGCCCAAGTTTATATGTGGGTGCTGCAGATTTGAGCTCAGATCCACACTATTGTGTAGCAAGCACTCTTTTCCACTGAACCATAGCCCCAGCCCACACTAGGCTGTGTTTTTAGCTCTTGTGAAAGAGGCCGTGTTTCTGAGCTATTTCACTGATTTCCTAGTGCCGTGAAGCACAATGAATTGGCATGCACTCCTAGTTGCTCTGTAAACATGTGATCTGCTGCTTCTGGTCTTCTATAGCATCCCACAATGCTCATCCTTTCTCACAGGAGGACATCCAGGCTGCTCCCAGATTCCTGTTGCTATAGGCCTCTCTGCTAGGAGCAACTTTCCTCACGATAGCTTTGGGAATTGTTGTAGGATGTGCATTCAGGAACACAGTGGCTGTGTCATATCCTAGGGACTATATGTTCATATATATGTGCATATGTTTAATCTGAAGATGTAGCTCTAGGTGCTTCGGGTGACTCAGTGTTCTCTATACATGCCCATCTGCTGTGACAAGAGTCCCACTCCCTACCAATGTGTCACATTCAGTTGACAATTTTACCAGCAAAATGTGTAATCTACTCTTCCCTGTTAATGGCACTTTCCTAGTCACTGATAAATGTGAGTATTTCTTTATTTGCTTATTAATTACCCTTGGAAAGTCTTCAATAAATTGTCTCAGCCTTTGCATGCCTTACTACTGGCCTTTCCTCATCTTACTGACTTGCAGGGATGCCTTGGCTTTTGACGTTATCTCTCATTCTATGGAAGTCTATGTTCAGAAGGCCTTCGGGGATAAAATTCTCATCTCTGCCTCCAGAGCTATACAGTTCATGGTAGGCAGACTTTAAGATGGCCCCTGGAGACCCTCTTTGATGTACTGGGTTGCCTAGCCCAGCCTTAATATATGGGGAGGTACTTAGTCTCACTGCAACTTGATATGTTGTGTTTTGTGGATGCTCATGGGAGACCTGCCCTTTACTGAATAGAAAGGGAGGAGGGGTGGTTTGGGAGTGGGAACAGATGGGTCGGGGTTGGGGGGGGGAGCTGGGAGGAGAAGAGGGAGGGGAAACTGCAACCTGGATGTGAAATAAATAAATAAATAAACAATTTTATATAAAAAGATGGTCCTTGTCTCACAGTAGTCATGTGGTTATGGAGTTTCCACATCTGAGACCGTCCACACCAGGCCAAATAAGCTCAAGCCAGACAGAATCCCAGCATGCATCTGAGAGACAGGCAGAAGTCACACCAATAGCTGAGGACCCACTGGCAACTGATAGCCCTGGGAGACGAAGAGCTGGGTTGTTTATAGAAGGGTATGATCCCCGGCAAGGCAGCTATGCTATAGTAGAAGACCATCCAAGAGTATATGGACAACACAAATTGTACTTGATGAGATTTTTTTTTCTTTAATGTAAAAGATTACAGAAAGCTAGGTGGGCAGCTTGTCTGTCAACTTCACTACACCTGTTACCAACTGAAACACGGACAAGGAAGGATACTGTTTTTTTCCTCTCTTCTGCTCCTCTCTCTTCCTTCCCCCTCTCGTGTTCTGTCAGCATGCATGTTTATGCTCCTTGTCCACGCCCAGTGTTCAAGGAGGCCAGGAAGTATGTTAGATCCTTGGAGCTAATGCCATTAACACAAGTTCTGATGATCATGTCATTCCCCCTGGAGCTGGAATGACACACAGATGTGAGATGGCACATGGGTCGTGGGAATTAAACCTGGGTCCTCTGGAAGAGCAATCAGGGCTCTTCACCACTGAGCCACCTCCCCATATCTTTGTTGTTGATTGATCGTTATTAATTCCAGGAGATTGTTCTCAGAAAGGAACCCCTGAGAGGATGCAGATTTTGTCTGAGAGTAGAAAGCTACTCTCAGGAATGAATTTGACTTCTGCTCCTGACTTACCACCAATGAGCTGAATTTTCTTTCGAGGACTCCCATTCCTTAGTGCCTGCGACTTCCCATTTGCAGAAGACAGTCAGGTGACTTCAATTATATCCTATAAGCTAGTCTGAGGGGCAAAAGAAGGGTCCTGGAGTTTGAGTGCTATCACAGGCTTGCAGGAGTGTACCATCATCCTCTATTAGTCGGTTCTAGGAGGGCATCCCTTTATTGCTCAGGGGATCGAATAAGGTCCACAATGTAGGCATTCACCCTCCGAAGATGAATGAAGAACTTTTGCAAAACTCTCTGAAGCATCCTGAATTTCAGTCTTGACAACTCATGGCATGTAAACAAAGCCCCAGTGAGCATGTACTTTACAGAGACCCCAAAGAGTGAACAGGTGGTATGATGTAAGTGATGTGAGCCCAGACCCCTATCATCATCAGCCCCTGCCCCCACATGTACTCTACAGGAGTTTCTTGTCAGAGAGAGGGGATGTTGCAGATGGCTATGGCTTCTGATTGGCTTCTGCTTTACTTAGAAGGTATCGTTGGTTGTCACTGATGTCTGCATAAGTGTCCATGAAGCAAGCAACAGACATTAATGCCACTAACACAAGTTCTGATGATCATGTCATGGCCTCTTGCACTTTTTGTGGCAGCCGTTCATTCAACATGTCATTTAACCCTCTCCAGTGCCATGTAACATAAGGATTCTAAACAGCTTCCACTTTTCAGATGAACAAGCACATGTTGAGGGTCTTTCAGACATGTGAGATGACAGTAACAATACATACGTTTATAATCAATTATAGACGTGGTGTGCGTGTGTGTGTGGGGAAATGCTAGAGAGATGGCTCGGTGGTTAAGAGCATTTGCTGCTTTTGTAGAGGGTCTGCGTTAAGTTACCAGCGCCCACATGATGGCTCACAAGCAAATGCAACTCCAGTTCTAAGAGAATCTCTGCCCTCTTCTGGCTTCTGCAAGCACAAAGCATGCATACAGTACACAGACAAACATGCAGGCAAACCACCCATACACATAAAATAAAATAAACAAATCATAAAACAATGTGGGTTACCGGAAGACAGATGACAGGCTGGGAAAATAGATAAGTGATTTCTTCAACCAGCCTGAGATTATATCTAGATCACAGAAAGAATGAAGAACAAAGAATAGCCCAGTCTGAAAAGACAAAAGCCAAGGATGCTCTTGTGGAGCTCGTTGGGGTGTGGTCCAGGAAGCAGGCTGCCAGATGTGAGCTGAAACACATTCACTCAGAGAATTTATTCTTACTCCACATCCTGAGAAATGCTCACAGGAGGTCTAGAACAAAGGTGCCCTTCAGCCTTGCAGATAGCAATGCAGAGTTGGGAGCCACCTGGATGTCCATCTCTGAGTGAACAAAGGGCTGCCCGCTGGGAACGTCCACCTGTGGGGATTATGCAACAAGTCGAAGCTATGGGCTATGTCAACACTATCAACACACAATAGACCACATGGATGTGGAATGCAGTGAGCTCATGGCCACACTGTTGTTTATATAACTGAAACTTCTTGGCCTGGCTTGTTGATGAATGCTTCCCTATGTTCTCAGAACCTGAAAGGCTGAAGCAGGACACCAACCTGGATTACACAGTGAGTAGTGTTTCAATACGCTCAAACCCATAACCCAACCCAAACCATCTGCCCAAACCACATCTATCTACACTCTGAGAAGTGTGCTAGAAAGACTCGGGGGTTTGACACCCTTTTCCGAATTCTATAAGCACTGTACTCATGTGCATACCCAACCCCTCCCACATACACATATCATTGAAAAATAAAACTTTCAAAAGGTTTGGTAGCTTATGCAGTGGTCTTCCAACTTGGAGAGTGTGCTGGGAACCAAGAATCTGAGGTGGACAGGGGTTGCTTCCACACTAGGGCTCTGAGGAGCAGGGCTTAGGTGAATAAGTGCAAAAGAGGAAAACAGAGAACCCAGAGAGAGAAAGAAGAGCCTGAGGGCCCTGGGAATCAGATGAGGCAGGAGCATGGCAGGCACCTGTATGAGTTTTTGTTGCTGTCATTTTAAAAAAGCAACTTACAGGAGAGAGAGCTTATGTCACCTTAGAGTTTGAGAATAAAGTCCATTGTGGTAGGAAAGGCCTGCTGGCAGGGACGTGAGGTCACAGGAGCGTTTAAGGCATCAGATAAAAATCCATCTGCAGTCAGGAAGCAGAAAGAAATAGCTGCTATTTCTCAGCTCACTTTCTCCTCCTCACTAAGTCCAGCACCTCTGAGGTGGTGTCGCCCACATCTGGAGCTGGTCTCTCCTCCATTGACATCATCTGGATAACCCCCAGACCCAGTGCCCAGAGACATTTGGGCATGGCGATTCTAGACTGGGAAAGCTGACAAGAAAGATCGCATGCCACAGGCCCCCTGAGAAACAGCTAGAAAGGAAAGTTACCAGAACTGTAACACCAGGGTGGTGAGCAGAAAAGTCAGACGTGGGTCAGCTGGGATCAGGGGACAGAGCCATGGCTGTCTGAAGGGAACACTGGTGGAGGAAAGAGACATTTGTATTTAGTAAGGAAGAACTACAAGGTTACATGACCAGGAATAATGCCAGTACTCATGTTTGGAGACACTTTTGGAATGTCTCCGACCCTCCAATAAAGAGGAACAGGAAAAGAGCAAGATGCCACAGGGATAGAGAAGTGCATCATTGTGGTTCATCTCCCCCAAAGGTCATAAGGACCATCCTATAAACCCCTGCCCTTGACTCTCAGCGTATCTCGTCCTGGGTGCCCTGGCAAAATGGTCTTATAGATGCATTCAGGGAAGGAAAAGGGAAGTAAATTCTCAACAAAGGCATTTGTAAACAGTCTGCAGAGCCCATTGTCAAAGGGAATGTTGTAATTCCAGACGTACAGCTTTTAGTGATAGGAAAGTGGTTTAGAAGAATAAGTGATGAGTCTGTTAAAGACCCAAAGAGCTGGGCAAAGGGTGAACACAGACCTCAGAGGTCTGCAGAGTCAGCAAACAAGGCTTCCCAGTCTCTCACTGGCAGGTGTCTTCTCTGTCAGTGATGGGGACCTGTGGGAGACCAAGTCCTCCCCACTGCCCTTGTCTCTCCCCCACCTCTCCCTGATTGACTGTGCACCAAGCTGTGGAAGTTTCTCTCTGTTCTGTCTGTGGAAGGCTGTCTGGTGACAGTGGCCAGCTTGATGTCCACTGATCATCCTGCAAGGTGAGAGCCATTGATGACAGCGGCCAGACGGCTGCCAGCTGATTGTCCTGTAAGGTAAATTTCTGTGAATCTCAAGGTTAGGTTTAGCCTGGCCCATCCACCGCTGGCCAGTATGTCAGCAAGTAACCCAGACCACTCAGAAGCTGACTCTCACAAGGACACTGGGGACCTCTGCTTTCTGGGGATGAAAGTGAGGGATGGACATGAACCCCCTGTTTGTTCTTGAGAGAGAAACAGTCATAACCACGACTATCTTAAAGGTCTAGGACCTAGAATAGAGACTTTTTAGTATTGGCTGAGAAGTGTAAGTTTCTAGGAGAAGGCTGGGACAAAGTGGTGACAGACTCTCATGAGGCACGGAAGAGTAGCTTTTGGCAAAGTAGGACCATACTCCAATATTTAAGTTACAGTTTTGGCAATACTGGTGCATCTTTGACTAAGAGCGAGAGCCCTGCCACATCCTGGGTCAGAATTGGAAAGGAACACACTCCTGTCATGTCAGGAGGGACAAACCAGACAAGGGTAACAGAGTCCAGGAGTCAAGAGAACAGCCCAGTCCTGTAGGCAAGGACAAGAGTGGCAGAGTGACAAGTCTGGACATATTCAGATGTGGTAACAAGGTTCTGCCAAGAAGGTGTTCTCATCTTTTTTTGGCCTTCTGGCTAAGATCAGGAGAAAGAAACAGATTCAGCTCAAGGAAGTAACTGTGAACAGAGACCGTTGGGAAGGGATGGGAACTGAATGTATCTGAGTGTTGAGATACCTGAGCACATCCACCTTCTGACTCCACAGGTGAACAGTAGTCTGTGTGCCCCCTGCTGCTTCTCTCCCTGGGGACTGACAGCAGGAAGTGTGACCCCACGGGCCATGTCTATGTGAGGTCACCTGCTCCTCCTTGCTTCATCTGCTCTACTCTGGAAATGTGCTTTTCCTGCCGGTCCCAGGCATCCAGGATCCAGGCACAGATGTGTGATCTGGGGCAGATGTAATTTGGCCATATGGACCACTAGGGTTGAGTCTAAAGTCCAGCTAGTGTGAAGGGCCTGGATGGAGATTGTGGCTTGGTGTCTGGGCACGTCTTGTGTCCCTATGTGACGGCTCGGATTAGCCACTCTGCTGCATCTGTTTGTGCTCATTCTGAGATGACAGGAACATATTGATCCCATGGCTCACTGGATCATGAAAGGATAGGGGCTGCCATCAAGGCAATGAGTTCTTGAGAGCATCACACCATCATCCTCATCGTCAGGGTGAGTGGAGTCTGGAGCAACTGGTCTGCTGTGGAGTCAGCAGACTGCTGGAGAAATCTGGGTGCCTTCCAAAGACAATCAAATCCCACAGGCATTTAGAACATTCCCGAATCCACATCACTCCATGCCAGGATGCAAAGCACTGAAGGACCATTACCCCCTGGCCTTCTATTTCTGACTGCTGTGAGCACTCCTTTAAAAATGGTTGAGAATTTGCATTTATTAGAAATTGCTTACTTACCCTAATCAGCTATTTTTAAGGTTTGATTTTAGCTAGATAATGAATCCGGCTAAATTGATGTCAGGCATGAAGTAATTTTAACCAATACCTTCAAAAGTCTAAAATATCAAATATTGAAAAATTATATGTAGGGTAATCTAAATAATGAGATTTAAATTTTTTTTTTTTTTTTTTTGGATCCTGAGAACTAGCCTATTCATTTTGTGCCTCTCTCTCTCTCTCTTTCAACCTCACCGTGGGAGACTCTGGCCCTGATGTCTTTATATAAGATGTTCTCATTTCAAAATGCCACCGAATCTCCAAATGAACACTTGCCTATGGTCCATGAATACAAAAATACTTGAATTGAGATCTTTATATTTTGGAGCAAGCAGGCAGGATGCAGAGAGAGACAGAACTGGCAGGGCAGGTTGAGGTCAAGACGCTACCCTAGGAAGGCAGAAGAAGTGCCACAGGGGAAAAGGGATGTCTCTCCAGGGAAGGCGCAGGAGCTGCTAGTAAGGTTTGACTGAAATGTCTGACCCTCATGTGTTTGAACACTAGATCCCCAATTGGGGGAGATGTTTTAAGAGGTTATGGTGCCCTTCAGATGTGGGCCTTGGCTGTCAGAGGAAGTTTACTTGGGATAAATGTGGGTTAGAGTTGGAACTGCTTCCGGTCCCACCACCTCCTTCCTGTTCAGTTACTTCGGAAGGCGTGGCAGTGTTTCGCCCCGCCCCTCAGTGTTCCGCCCCGCCCCTCAGTCTTCCCTTTGAAACTGTGAGCCAAAGTGAACCTCTCTTGTTTTAGTGTTTCTGCGGAGAGTTTTGTACAATGGCACAGAGATAACCAATACAACAGGGAAATCCTCCTCCATAACCCAACCTGAAGCAATAAAGACCACCCTCCATCCCAACCTGGAGCAGTGAAGAGCACCCTCCTCCCTGACCTGGAGCAGAGTGGAGCACCCTCCTTCCTAACCTGGAGCAGAGAGGAGCACCCTCCTTCCCAACTTGATGCAGACACAGTTGTCAGAGATCTTAGGAAGCTTCAAGCATGCCATTCAGTGTGGAGCCCAGCCTAGCATGCCTGGAGCCCCGCATCTTGCCACCACAGATGTGTGCTCACACACAGACACAGTGCAGTCAGGTGAATAGGCACAGTAACCTGGACACTGTGCTCATCACATGTGGCCAGCACTCACATCTCCACAAGGAAAATAAGTTAGATCCCAGGGCTGGGAGGTGATTCTAAGGTCTCAGGGTCCCTGGCTTTTCCCTGCTGCTTCTTTCTGAATCCTAACCTCATGCAGAAGGCAGAGCAGGGTAAAGTGCAAGTGAGGCCAGGAGGGATGAAGTAGACCATGCCAGTGCCCTAGCCAGTGTGCTCTTTATACAAGAAACAGGGCTCAGTGCTTGACACGTAAGATAGAACTCAACTATAGTAGCTTAGTTAGCTTTACTATTGTCACACTTATAATTTAGTTTTATTTTCTCATTTTAATGAGGTTATAGTCAGCAAAATTTTATATATGTAAGACGTTCAAAACAGTGATTTGACATGCAGATGTAATGGGAAGTAATCTCTCTGATCAAATTAGTCAATATGCTCTTTACTGTCTGTGTGTACATACATGTGTGCTTAGGAGTGTACAAACATACATTTGTATGTATATGTGTGTTTATATGTATATGTGTATATATGAGCATGCTCATCTGTATGTATCTGTGCGTATATGGGAGTATGTATGTTTATACTTTGTTTATACTTATGTGTATGTTAGTCTTGTATGTATTGTGTGTGCTTGTCTATATGCATATGTGAGTACATGTATGTACATATGTGTATGCACATATGCATGCATGTATGTATATGCATGTTTGAGTATGTGAACTTCCATATGCTTTTGTGGATATATGTATATAAGCTTGTGCTTATGTATGTATGTGTTTATGTGTGTGCTATATGCATGTGCATGAATGCATATATTTGTGTGCATATGTATATGTATGCATAAATATGCTTGCATGTGTATATATGTGTGTGTATGCATGTGTTTATGTGTTGGCATATGTATATGTAAGGCTGTATGAGTGTGCCTGTGTATGTGGTGAGAACCTGGTACCTGTGCTGTATATCAGACTCCAGAGTCCCATGTCCCTTCAATAGCAGCTTCAGCAAGCCCTGACCATGCCGTTCCCAGCACGTGTCAACTGTTCTTTGTCTCTGAGCCCTACTTTATCAGTGTTGCTTGCGATAGAGTTTTATATAGCCCAGGCTGGCTTTGAACTCACTATGTATCTGGGGATGACCCTGAACTCCTGACCTTTCAGCTTCTATGTTCTCAGACCTAGGATGGTAAGTGTGCATGGCCATAGCTGGCTCCGAATTCAACTGTGTTGGCTTTTCCCTGTGTGCCTTATTTCATTTACTTCAATATCTCCCTGGGTCATCAACATTGTTACAGTAAGGTTTCTTGCCCTGTCTGGCCAGAGATCTAGACCCACAGACCTGCCGTCCCAGTCCCCTTAGCTGCCCGCCACTGCTTAGGCCCCCCAAAATGACTCAGACTCTTATATTAAGTTCATACTGTTTGGCCTATAGCTCAGGAACATTGCTAGCAATCTCTTGCATCTTAACTCAACTCATTTACATTCATCTGTCTGCCACGTGGTCCATGGCTCACCTGTGTTCCTTACATGTTTCTTCTTTGGGCGCCTGGCTTGACCTGTCTCTGACTCCACCCTTCTTTTTCTATCTATTCTGAGTCCCCACCTACTTCTATGGTGCCTGTCATGGGCCAAAACAGCTCCTTTATTTAAAGATTGATATTCACAGCATACAGAATGACATGCCCACATCACCTCCCCATTTCTGTCTATTCAAAAAGGAAGGTTTCAAGTTTAACATAGCAAAATTACATATAATAAAACAGCTATCAAATAAGGAGCACAGGTACAGTATCTAGTCTATTTGTACTTAACAAAATTAAAGAACATATTCTATCATCTACCTTATCCTGTGAATCCAAAGTTTCATATCCAATATACCTTTTTAAATGACCAAGAAAAACTATACCTATAACTATCTAATCTTCAACTACATCAAAGACCACAGAAGGATATAATGTTACCGGAGTAAGCAGGAAGTGCAAGCAACTTCCAAAATCTAGAAATGACAGAGATGACACTTATCTGCCTGGACAGTCACCCAAAGTTCCTTTATAAAGTTGGGTCATCCATCTTCAGACTACAAGCTCAGATTCTCTTTTCATTTCATTGAAGAAGGAAATCTGCTCTGCCCAATCTGGTACATCATCAGTTGCTACTCCTTGAGCCTAAAGAGTGTCTGACAATTTTCTCTGCAAAGCAGGAACCTGAGTGATCATTTCAGCTTGTTCTGCCAAAGTTCAGAGGTCACTTTCCTATGGACCCTGCATGTCCAGTTTAAACAGCAAACTGTCAAGTAGTCAATACAATAACAGGTTCTTGCCACAAAGAAAGTAAACTCCATATGGAATTTCTTCCATGCCTGTTTTTCTCTTGAAGTAGATTGGTGCTGCCAGGAGCAGATCTGTCTCACTGTCCAGAAAAATCTAAGTTATTAAAATGATTTTAAATGCCATATTCTGTAGATCTTAAAAGTGTTTGAAGATTACCTATCTAATTGATATATATCTTTGTATACCTAAAAAATCCTAGCTAACATAACTATAAGTTTGGTTATCATAGGTGACTATTAAGCTGCATTTCTTAATTATACATTACAATTTTAAATCAGCTACATGAACATCATACCTTAAACAAGAGTAGAAAAATACACACAGCATAACAAAATTGACCTTAAATTTGTATCAATAAGCCAAAATCCATACCAATGTAAAACATTTTGAGATTAACAGCTGATTTTCTGATTAAAGTAAATTAATCTAATTTTTAAAAATCACTCATATACCATGTCCCTTTTTTTCTTCTTGGAAAGAGATTAACTATTTATAATGAAAACAAACATTTATAAACAATATTTTGGGAATTTGGGAATAGTTTTCCATTGCTGCTTCCTGCTGATTAAGGCGTGTTTGCAACCTTACAAATTCTTGAGACTGGATCATCTTAGTCTGCATCCCTGAAACTGATATGACCATCAGAAGAATTTCAGGTGGTCTTGGTTGATGAAACCATATTTGCCTGGAAGAAATTCACAGATTCTCATCATCTGTGGAAACAAAAGCAGAACTCTTCCAAAGCAATAAATCCTTAGACACAAATTTCAAAATCAAGATACCGTTAAAATATATATTCTTGTTTAACTTAGTAGCCTTTGCAATCCATTGTCTCTCTGCAGTTAGCTCATTATAAGTTGAAATATTAAAAGAAAACATAATAATAACCATAATCCACATTCTGTGTCTATTTTCCATCTTTATGTGGCTTATTATATTTTTGTTCTCCATTTCTCTTTTTTTTACAGACTTTCTCTACCTTCTTTCTTTTCTCTCCTAAACCTATGTACATTTTACACACATTGTATCCCATTTACAGTTTTTTTTCCCATCTGAATCTGCTTTATTGTGAATCCTTAATCATCTTCCAACCAGAAGAGCTTTTAAAATGCTACCACTCTCTTAAAGAGACACATAGTTTTTTCAGATAAAGCTGAATCAGTAAGTTCTTTTAAAGGGGACTTTGATTTCATTTTCTTATTTATTCACTGTATATGTATGTGCATACATGTTGGGAGGCAATTGGCAACATTGGGAGATGGTTATCTTCTTGTACTGTATTGGCCCAGGAATTGAACTCTGGTCTCCAATAATGAGATTTGGTGGTAGTTGCTCCTGATTGTTGGGCTTTGCTGACATCTTGTAGTGTCTCTTCACTGGGCAGGTAAGCACTCTTACTGAGTTGAATTTCCTGCCTTCTGTGTTTTCAGTCTCCCCTTGTAGCTCAGGCTGGTCCTTACTTCGCCGGGTAGCCCAGGTTGCCCTTATTTATTTGATCTTTCTTCTCTAGAATCCAGAGTACTGGCATCACAGCTATGCACGCCTACTTAAGCAGAAAGGTCATATTCCCTCCTCACTTTCTCTTAGAGATCATCAGGAGGACAGATAGAGGGAGACAGAGGCTCAGAGGAAGAAAATGAGAGAGACAGAAAAGTCGAGATGATGCATAGCAGGGAGGTGAGGGGACAATGACATGCAGAGAAGAGTCTAGAGAGAAACTCAACCTGTGGGCAAGGCAGGCAATCAATGTCCAACCCAACCCAGTTCCTGAGCAAGCTCCACCTTTCTGGTATCTATCTCAATTTACCCCAAGGAATAATTTTATTTTGCTTGGTTTAGTTGTGCATTTCTTTCTTTTCTTTTTTCTTTTTTTAAGGAAAAATGTCCACAGGAGGTTTATAAGACACATACAACTTACTCCACAATTGCATGCTTGCTTTTAAAAAAATGTGTGGGGCTGGCAGCCAAAGAAGAGAGATCTCATCAATGAACTACACCAATCGAAGGGCTCCTGATATTAAGTTTTTTGTTAATAATTTTTACGCTCTGGAAGCAACATGTGCCATCTTGGTTTGCACAACTTGGGACATTTGGTACCACTTCTGTCTCCTATGGCCGTCAATATTGCTTCAATACTGAGTTTGAAAGTCATGTAATAGAGAATTGGCAGACCCAGGCACCTCAGAAGGCTTATGGGTTTGCTGACATTTTTCCCTTTTGGACCAGACATTGTGGAAGACTGAGCAGTATTTTGAAAAGGACCTTGTGCCTGTGGTGGTGGTATGCACTTTCTGGTACTCAGGAGGCAGGAAGATTGAAAGCTTGAGTCCAATCTGGGCTACCTCATGAGATATTGTCTCAAAGAAGAAAGACAGATAGAAAGAAAGAAAGACACAGGAAGGAAAAGAGGTAAGAAGTGAACCACTCTTAGCCAATGTGGAGCCGTCTTTAAGATGGCAGACTTGACTGTTAGGAGACAGAGGTGGGCAAATCACTCATTTGTTCGCTTTCTATCACTGTGCTAAACACCATTACTAGAGCATCTTGAGGAAAAGGGGGTTTGTTTACACTTAACAGTTACAGTCCTATGTGAAGGAAAATCAGAACAGAAACTCAAGACAGGAACCTAGCGCCAGGAACTCAACAGAGGCCATAGAGGTATGCTGCTTCCTGCATTGCTCCTCTTGGCTGGCTTAGCCAGTTTCTTACACATGCCAAGACCATCTGCTCAGGGATGGCACCACCTGCTTGTGGGCGGGGATCTTCCACATCAGTCAAGAAAAATTCCCCATTGGCCTGCCTATAGGCCTGTCTGATGGAGGCATTTTCTCACTTCCCAAATAATCCTGGCTTACATGGAGTTGACAGAAAACTAGCCAGCCCTCCTTGTTTCCTGGTCTTTCTCCCTCTCCCTCTACCCTGCTCCTTCCTCTGCCCCCCTTTCTTTTCTTTCCTTATGCAGGGAAATCTTTGGTTTTATCCAAAAGCTATAACACACTATCCTAAGGTAACATGTCTAGTGTCTGTGGTGAACCTATGGCAACCTGGGAAAGAAACCTCCTGCAATGTCAATTTACCCCAACAGAAAGAGAGGCAGTGCTGGGCCACCTGGACCAGCTATTTGTCCCCAGGTCTTCAAAGACAGTGGAGTGAATAGAATCCCATTCTCTTGGCATAACACTGAGGGTTTTGTCTCAATGTCTGCAGAGGCAGAACTGTATGTGCATTTAGAAGCTAAAGAACTACATTCATATGTTAATGTTGTATAAGATAGAGCCTTAGGGTAACTTTAGGATTTAATGACTTTTGGAGGTGTGCCCCCACAATCCTATTAGTGTGTTTAGGAACTGCTGGGACAGTTGTCACACCTCACAGTGAGCATGTTCTTGTCATCATGTAGCAAGAGGGCTTTTTCCAGATGCTAACCAGAGGCTTGGACCATCCAACTCTCTCTTCTTCATAAGTCATCCAGTCTCAGGCATTTAGCTATAGAAATAAAAAGCACACTAAAAAAGACAAGTGCAATATCTCAGTGTCACGCAGGTGATGAAGTCACAGTCTCGTGTTAGGCAGAGCCCCTTCTCTGACACATTGTCACAGTCAGCCTCCTGCCCAACACAGTATCACAGCAGCCTCCTGCCCAACAGGACATTACAGCAGCCTCCTTCCTGACTTACAGTCACAGCCAGCCTAGTCCCCAAACATCTAAGGTCACAGTAAGTGGTTCAGTGAAGATAGCCATGCACATGCCAGGGGGTCCCGAGACCGCAGTTAGCAGGACCAGTAAGGATCAACTTCTTCATTCTGTTACTTCTTCACTTAGTTGTCTCAAGACTCATCATCACTGGCTGTGTCCCTTGACTTTTTGGGTCTCATAGAATCTTAACAGTCTTAACTACCAGTAATTGAAAGAATGTGACCAATGTTATAAGCAGGTGCCGAGAACTGAGAAAGGGATTTATTTCCAGATTCTGATTCTGCAAATGCCTCTTGACTTTAGCAGGTGAGTTGCTGCTACTCAGAAACACAACACATAACAACAAAGTGGAACCCTAAATGCTGACAACGTGACAAACTATGACAGCTGGCTGACTCATCTGGAAGTAAGAAGAACAGATGAGCCAATGAAAACTACTCTAGAGACTGTAATGCCCGTCCTCAGAGGTGGAGCGGAATGGCCTGGAGAGCTGCATTTGATCTGTGTCGCTTCCCTGAGCCTTTATCATGGAACAACTTGAAATCCAGGAGACAACATGGAGAAAGTGAAGCGTCAGAGGGCCACAGTCTAGTAGGGCAACAGTTGGGCTTTAGGTAACACTCTGCCAGGTCCTGCCTCGGCTTCTGCGCCCACGAGGCTGTTGACTTGCTTCTTGTAGGAATAGGAGCTTGGGAGAGAAGGATGTTAAGGTTTGGGAACATCATAACCAGAGAGATTCCTCTGTTGAGGGCTTGAATTTTAGTTTGTGGCACTATTCCAAGAGTTAGGCCAAGTGGATGTCAAACCCACCAATGGGTTAATCCGTCCATGAGTTTATACTAAATAGGCTTTTAAGGGTGTGGTGCTTATCTGCAGGATATTGGTCATCTTTTGGTGTGTTTTTGAAAGATGTATACTGTCCCTGAGCTCTCCTGTCTCCATCCCAGCTACTCTATACTTTCCAGCTGCTACAAGGTGATCAGTTCTGTTCCGCTATACTACGAGGTGATCAATTCTGTTCTAACTATGTCATTCTCTGATGCTCTGCCTCATGTGACCCAGAAGCAATGGAGCCAAGGGATCATAGACTGGAGCATTTGAAGCCATTACACACAACAAACACTTTGTCCACTTTAAATTGTTTTCCTTGGGTACTACGTCACAGCAACAACAAGCTAACTGACACAGAAAATCATCCCACAGTGACAAGAAATATCCTAAAATACCTGAGTACCCTGGGGATTTTCTTAGAATATCTTGGCATCTTCCTGGTGCCTTGGAGAGTGTGTCATGGAGTAGCAGGTGTCAAGGCCGGGTCTTCTTCTTACTGGGGACGATTTCAATACGGTGAAAAACATGCTTTTGAGGTTCATGCCCCTTTCCAAGTGAGATGGAAGTACAGACTGCCCCAATCTACAATGGCCTGACTTACTGACTTTATGGCAGTAAAATAACTAACAACATTCAGTAGGAGACATAGACCTTAGATGTGATATTTTAACCTGGGTCCACTGGGATGCAACCTCATCCCAAACCAAGAAGCATCTTGCAACAGATTCCAGCCCCAAGAATCAGGTATCTGATCTTAGGTACCTTGACAGGGTCAGACCTCTCAGCCACAGACACTATGGTCACCCATTCCATTTTGGGTGAACAGGCTGCAAAGGAAAAATTTAAGACAATGGTAGTGGGGTGTTGGGGGGAGTTGAGCTGTGTAAGAAGCCTGTGTGAGTTTTTTATCCTATGCTTTCCTAGACAAACTTGTTTGGTTGGTTTTTAAAACAGTGGTATTTATATTGCAAGCCTTTTCAGAAAGACGTAGATCAGGTATCAGATGGTGGGTTCATAATTCTCCAGCAGCTTAGAGCCTGGGCCTTCCCCCAATTCCACCCCTGGGCAGTGAATGATCAAGGTCCCTTCCGTGATGAGTATACTTGGGTTCCATAGTATCATGACTTGCTTTGTATTGTTGAAATAAACATGGTGACCAAAGGCAACATAGGAAGTGAAAGGCTTGTTTGTCTTACAGATCCTGATCACAGTCCGTCACAGAGAGAAATCAAGGCGGAAACTGGGAGGTCAGAGCTAAAGCAGACACCACAGAGAAATGATGTCTGTTGGTTAACTCACCATGGTTTGCTTAGCTCCCTCCCTCCCTCCCTCCCTCCCTCCCTCCCTCCCTCCCTCCCTCCCTCCCTCCCTCCCTCCCTCCTTCCCTTCCTCCTTCCTTCCCTCTCTCCCTCCCTCTCTCCCTCTCTCTCTCCCTCCCTCCCTCCCTCCCTCTCTCCCTCCCTCCCTCCCTCCTTCCCTCCCTCCCTCCCTCCCTCCTTCCCTCCCTCCCTCCCTCCCTCCATTCCTCTCTTCCTTTCTTTATCATTATACTTTTGTTATTTAAAACAATATTTCAATTTAAATATATTTTGATCAGATTCTTCTGCTCTCCAAAGTCTTTCCAGATCCCCTCTTTTTCTGTCTACCTATACAACTTTAAAAAAGAACCCAAACCCAATACAACAATAATCAATCGTCCCCCCAAACTAAGAAAAAGTAAAACAATGTCAAAAAAACAACTAAAACAAACAAACTCACAAACTCTAACCAAATAAAAGCACACGTGCTCGTCAAGTTGCCAAAATGAAACAACTGACAAGCCCACGTGGCAACAAGGGGCGATTTTTGTGAAAATAGACTTTCCAAACAAATCCCAAATACCCAAGAAGTGCAGGGGCGTGGAGGGCTTCTACTGCCCATGAGAACACGCCTATTCATGCAAGGGGTAGGCAAAGGTGACAGAGCTTCTCTGAAACTGGCTGCTCAATGACATCAACATGAAAATACCGGACAATGGGAGCCCAGGACAGATTATTTCAGGATTTGGAGCTCATGCCAATCGCGCGCGTGCGTGTGTGTGTGTGTGTGTGTGTGTGTGTGTGTGTGTGTGTGTGTGATGTCTTGTGTTTTGGGGATCCCTAACTCATCATGTGGGACTCTAGACTTCACTCTTTACTTGGTGCCAGGTCATAAACATCCTGTTAACCAGAACATACCATCACCTTTGGGATTACTCCAGGTGGACTCTTCTCTCAGGAGATGCTCATGGAGCTTCTGCGCCTCTCACCAGCCACATGGTTTTCTGGCAATACTGTGAGGGTCGCATGTCAGAGCCAGTATTACATGCCTACGGCTGGGATCTTGGACTTCACCCCCTCTCTGTGGGCTGGGAACCTAACTAGCACCCCTTTGAGGTTCTCTTGCTCAAGATCCAAGTGAATCCTATTCTTCATGGCCAAGGCTAGGGTTAATCTTCCAGGATGCTCCTGCTATTCACCCCGACCCTGAGGTCTTACCCTTCAAGATGAACACAAGGCAAACAGCTTCTCTCTCCTTGACCGTGTGCGGCTTAACAAATGCCTATGAAGACTGTATAAATAATTCACATCACTCAAGAGGTGGCGAACTGAACAAGTCCCTTCTGGTTACATTTATTTAAAGATAAGATGAGACTAAGTGAGTGATGGCCCAGTTACAGAGGCCAGGGTCCAAAGGGGATTGGGACATTCTAAGTTACATCACCAGAGTGATTTGTGCAGAATTATGTCAACTTAGAGATCCTGACACCTCGGGGAAAAAGGAAATGTCTTAGCTCTAAGAAAACTGATCCGAGATAAGTGTTTTCCAAGTTAGAGCCCGAGAGTGAGCAAACTCCACAGAATTCAGTGGGGCACAGGCAGGGACCAAATTTCCCTTCTAAGAGTAAAAGAATTCTGAATGAGTGGCCTTACAAATGTTTTCTGGATTGGGAATTGTATTGGTGAACTATTGGGCAGCTTGGGCTTCATGCAGGAAGGGGGAGCTTCTTCATGCAGGAAGTCACTCTTCCTGGAAGCATAGTGAAACATGTTCAAAGGGATCTTCAAAGGCTGGAATTTGAGTCAGTTGCTGCAGAAAATATTGTTTTGAAGTTCAAGTGAACGGTGGAATTCATGGTCAACAGATGGACTAGCAGAGGTGTGGAGAAGCCATAGAAATGGGCACCTCTCAGACAAGCATGGTGCTGCTCTAGTCTGCTGAGGCAATGTGGCTTTTTAAAGGCCACACAGGCTGCCATGGCATCTCCTGTGAGTTACTGAGGCATGCTCAAATCACAGGCCATTACTAGCAGAGGCAGAATTTCCTTAATGATGCTCTTGTATGGGGCACGTGGGAGTGAAACACAGAGGGTCTACTTGACAAGTATATTATTG